>SJYO01018757.1:44613577-44747896 GCA_006410555.1 Capra ibex | reverse complement strand
TGTGTTTTTATTTGAGTTTTACCTAATTTCTAGATTTACATTCTAGTCTTTGATATTTTGAGGATCTCCTCTTGTATCCGTTTTGTGAGAGGCTGTATGTAGTGTCGTCCTAGGAGATACTGGGTAGAGGGTCTTAAGACCTTTATTTTCGTTTTTATTTGTTTACCCTTGGTTAATTTTAATTTTCGAAGACGTGTTGTTTCCTTTTATATTCGTTTCACTTTTCTGTCGGATGACTTACCCTCTTTTATTATCGTTTACTTCGTTGACTGTTTGTTGATTAGAGTTTTTATATGTTCGTTGAATACGTCGAGTTAAGGTTTTTTTATTTGTTGGGTTAGTTTATTACCCGTATTCTTGATTTATCTGTAAAGAGGTTTCTTCTGTATGCCTACCGATTGTTTGTGTACTTTTCTACGAGTTGTAGTGAGTAATAATCTCTTTACGTTTAGTTTTGGTGTTACTCCATGGTGAAGTGTGGTCAGTCTTACCGACGCTAGGTTTTTAGACGTTCGTTATTTACGACCTCTTCCACACCTCTTTTCCCTTGGGAGAATATGACAACCACCCTTACGTTTGATCATGTCGGTGAAACCTCTTGTCACACCTCTAAGGAAATTTTTAACGTTTATCTTGATGGAATACTGGGTCGTTAGGGTGACGACCCGTATGTGTGGCTCCTTTGGTCTTAACTTTCTCTGTGTACATGGGGTTACAAGTAGCGTCGTGACAAATATTATCGGTCCTGTACCTTTGTTGGATCTACAGGTAGTCGTCTACTTACCTATTCTTTCGACACCATGTATATGTGTTACCTCATAATGAGTCGGCAATTTTTCTTAAGTAAACTTAGTCAAGACTACTCTACCTACTTTGACCTCGACTAATATGTCTCACTTCATTCGGTCTTTCTTTTTGTGGTTATGTCATGTGATTATTTATATATACCTTAAATCCTTCTACCGTTACTGCTGGGACATACGTTCTGTCCTTTTTTCTGTGTCTACACATATTGCCTGAAAACCTGAGTCTCCCTCTCCCTCTCCCACCCTACTAAACCCTCTTACCGTAACTTTGTACATACGATAGTACATTCTTAGCTTAGAGGTCAGATACAGGCGGCGTCCTATGTCGCACGAACCCCGACCACGTGCCACTACTGGGTCCCTCTACAATACCCCTCCCTCCACCCTCCCCCCAAGTATAAACCCTTGCGTACATATGGGCACCACCTAAGTACAGTTACATACCGTTCTGGTTATGTCATAACATTTCATTTTATTTCATTTTTTCTTTTAAATTTTTTTTTTCTTANTTTTTTTTTTTTTTTTTTTTTTTCTTAAGGATATGATTTTTTTTTTTTTCTTTTGGATTTCTGAGGTGGTCTTTTTATGGTCTCGATTGGTTACTTATATCATTTCAACGTCCTATATTTTAGTTGTGTGTCTTTAGGGAACGTAAGGATATGTGATTATTACTCTTTTGTCTTTCTCTTTAATTCCTTTGTTAAGGTAAGTAGTAACGTTATGGATTTCTCCGATTTCTGTATATATATCTTTTGATATTTTGTGACCACTTTCTTTAGTTTCTCCTGTGATTATCTGCCTCTTTATATGACATAAGTACCTAACCTTCTTAGTTATATTACTTTTACTCATAGGATGAGTTTCGTTAGATATCTAAGTTACTTTAGGGATAGTTTGATGGTTGCCATAAAGAGTGTCTCAATCTTGTTTATTAAAGTGTTAAACATACCTTTATGTTTTTTGGAGCTTATCGGTTTCGTTAGAACTCTCTCTTCTTACCTTGACCTCCTTAGTTGGACGGACTGAAGTCCGAGATGATGTTACGGTGTCAGTAGTTCTGTCATACCATGACCGTGTTTCTGTCTTTATATCTAGTACCTTGTTTTATCTTTCGGGTCTCTATTGGGGTACGTGGATACCTGTGGAACAGAAGCTGTTTCCTCCGTTCTTATATGTTACCTCTTTTCTGTTAGAGAAATTGTTCACCACCACCTTTTTGACTAGTTTGTGAACATTTTCTTACTTTGATCTAGTGAAAGATTGTGGTATGTGTTTTTATTTGAGTTTTACCTAATTTCTAGATTTACATTCTGGTCTTTGATATTTTGAGGATCTCCTCTTGTATCCGTTTTGTGAGAGGCTGTATGTAGTGTCGTCCTAGGAGATACTGGGTGGAAGGTCTTATAACCTTTATTTTCGTTTGTATTTGTTTACCCTGGATTAATTTATATTTTCGAGACGTGTTGTTTCCTTTTATATTCGTTCCACTTTTCTGTCGGAAAACTTACCCTCTTTTATTATCGTTTACTTCGTTGACTGTTTGTTCAATAGAGTTTTTATATGTTCGTTGAGGATATCGAGTTAAGGTCTTTTTATTTACTGGGTTAGTTTATTACACGGTTTCTTGATGTGTCTGTAAAGAGGTTTCTTCTATATGTCTACCGATTGTTTGTGTACTTTTCTACGAGTTGTAGTGAATAATAGTCTCTTTACGTTTAGTTTTAGTGTTACTTCATGGTAAAGTACGGTCAGTCTTACCGACGCTAGGTTTTCAGATGTCCACCCCTCTCTCCCTTTCTACCGCCTCCTTGTCCTGCCCTTCTAGTGAAAGAGGGAGTGTTTAAGGAGTTTTCTTGTAAAGTTGCGGCTCGTTTGAGGTGTTTTGTTGAAGACATCCGACCGTCTCCTGTAGTCCGTTGGTCTTTTCGTCTGGTAACAGAAGTTTTTGTCCATCCCTTTTTATATTTTCTACTTTTTCCTCTGTTTCCTCCACCCCTCCCTCGAGGCAGGGCCCTTCCCTTCGGGCAGGACCCTTCCCTTAAAATTCTTCTCTCCAAAGGTTTGTGGTCCTTTGTGAGAGGGACGACTCAGACACCGCTCGGAACCTTTGTGTCTCCCGTTGCATTGTCCTTCCTTTTTATCTATTTATTAATTTTGGTTGTCTAATGTTCGGGTTGACATTGAGGGGGTCGCCTTTTCGTCGTGTCTGCGGACGTAGGCGGTAACCCTTCACCCCTTCCCGTCCCTACGCGCCCTCCGCGTCCGACGTCTCGAAACATTCTTAGCCCGTCCTTGCGGGGTGCGCGTTGGTCTTGCTAGATTGAACCCGATCGTTTGGTCTGACACCCTATCGATGGTGCGCTTTTTGAGCTTGTATTCTGTGGCGGTCCTGGCTCGTGTCTTGTTTCCTGCCTTGCCTTTTTCGGCCGACGTCTGGTAGGGGGCGGCCCCTGTCCGTCGGTCTCGGCATTCCTGACCTTTCCCCGTTAACGTCTGGGTCTCTCTGAAATGAATGGATTGACGTTCGTCCGAGGAACCTATTCTGAAGACCCCCACGACCTGTCAGTGTCAGACGGAGTGTCCCACGTGGTCACCAGGTGGGTCTCTCGACTCACCGTCGCCGCCTTTTCCACTGTTCGGCGCCGCTAGCGCGAGCGGTTTGAGGACTCGATGAGCCTGGGCCCTTCCCGTGTTTCGCGTCAGGGTCGGCTTAGACACGGAGACTCCCGACGGACTCGCGGCTTGGACTCGCCGAAACTGGCCCCTTCACGTGCGTCGGATCCCGGCCGGGGTCTGCCAAGGGCCGACTCGTAGCATCTCGGCCTCGCCAAACACGCGGCGCTCTTCCCCGTCCAGTTCACCCCGACTCTACGCCACACGTGTGCTGTCACGACAAACAAACGTCGTAGGGGGGAGGGGTGTCACACTGACTTGATCACTCGGATTTTTTGGTCGTTTGTCTTCTTCAATTTGTCTCACTTGGTGGAACCTTCACTCGGGTGTGCCGGGTATTGTAGTCTCTTCCCGATCTATATAAAAATTATAAAAATTTTAGTAAGGAAAAAAAAAAAAAAACGAAAAACGAAAAAACAAAAGAAAAGAAAAAAAAGATCGAAAAAAAATTAACAATTCAGAAGATAAAGAGGAGATTAAAAATAAAGATATTGGATAATAATGATAAAAAAAAAATTCCGTTTGTGGTATATATGAGAAACCTACCGACAACCACACCCAAAAAAAAAAGAAAACTAACAAACAAAAAATTATTAAAAAAAAGAAAGAAGGAAAAAGGAAGACGAAAAGAAATTATAACATAGAAACTTTTAGGTTGGAGATGAGATCTAAAAATTAGAAACGAGAATCCAAAAACAACAGTTAAAACATGTAAATTTTTGGGTTTGAAGTGATGGGTTCAAATGGACTCTCGTTCTAATGACCGAACTGGTGAGAGAGGAGGAGACCTGAGAGGAAAAAGAGGTGGTCCACCGGAGACAGAGAAAAGAGGGGGTAGAGAAGAGATAGGTTGAGACACTTAGAGACACACAAGGTCTGCCATCTCTTGTGGATTCCTTGACCAATGACCGTCCTAAACAGAGAGAGGATGAGTAAGGAGAGAGAATAGGAGGACCAGTGGAGACAGATGAAGGAGGGAGAGGAGAAGGGGCATATTGAGACATTTATGGAGACTCACCAGGTCTGATATCTCGCGTGTATTCCTTCACTGATGACTGATCGAACGAGAGAGGAGAGAACTAGAGTGACGTAGAGTAAGGTCAATGGAGATTGATAGGGGAGGTAGAATAGAAGAGGAACATTGAGTCACTTGGAGAGACTCACAGGGAGTTACACCTCTTTGAAAAGTAGAAATTGGATCTACAAAATAGTAGCCACGACATATCTACCTCTTCAGATCTCCGATGACATTTTTATTTTGACTTTTGGTCTTCGTCCTTCGAATTTAGGTTGCGGACTTTTGTAATCTCTTGAGAACTTAAGTCCCTTGTAATTCGTTATCCTCGAGTAGTTTACGGAAGTATGGATGTGGCTTTGGTTCGAGGTGGGTTCCCGGTTGTTCAAGGTTTTGTTCTGTATGGTGCGTTTAAGAGGTCGTTGTGTCCTTGTGAGGGGACTCGAAGTTATATGTCCGTCGAGTTTTAATAGGGTTTTGAAAACTACAGAGTATTGGGTAATGCCCAGTGAGGTGACGTGAGGTCTCTCTTCTTTGGGTCGAGGTGGGCGGTTTTGAGGTTGTGTTCGGAGGGGTTTGTCCTTTGGAACTGTTCGGTGACTATCTTGGGGTGGGTTTCACTCCTTCGAGGTATTATTTCTCTTGAGGTGTTTAATGGTCTGATATTTTTCCGGTGTGGTTTGCGTCGTTATATTGGTTCTACTTCTCTGTCTCCTTATGAGTCGTCCATTTCCTTGTCCTCTCAACGGGTGGTTTGGTTTGTTTTCTCCTTCTTCATCCCTTAGATGGACTCTTCCTTAAGGCTTATAACTATCACTTTTACTAGGTTTTAGAACTTTAGTTTTACCTTTGTGTCTATTTATCGGATCTCTGTTCCTAACTGTTCTACGTTCTTTCCAAATTGTTCCTGGATCTTCTTTATTTTTTCTCAGTTTTATATTACTTATTGCGTTATTTACTCTAGTCTTTGTGAGACCTCCGTTGTTTATCATCTTATTGCCTCCGTCTTCTATCCTAATCACTTTATCTTCTATCTTACCATCTTTATTTACTTAGTCTCTCCTTTGTTCTTNTGTGATTATTACTCTTTTGTCTTTCTCTTTAATTCCTTTGTTAAGGTAAGTAGTAACGTTATGGATTTCTCCGATTTCTGGATATATATCTTTTGATATTTTGTGACTACTTTCTTTAGTTTCTCCTGTGATTATCTGCCTCTTTATATGACATAAGTACCTAACCTTCTTAGTTATATTACTTTTACTCATAGGATGAGTTTCGTTAGATATCTAAGTTACTTTAGGGATAGTTTGATGGTTGCCATAAAGAGTGTCTCAATCTTGTTTATTAAAGTGTTAAACATACCTTTATGTTTTTTGGAGCTTATCGGTTTCGTTAGAACTCTCTCTTCTTACCTTGACCTCCTTAGTTGGACGGACTGAAGTCCGAGATGATGTTACGGTGTCAGTAGTTCTGTCATACCATGACCGTGTTTCTGTCTGTATATCTAGTTACCTTGTTTTATCTTTCGGGTCTCTATTTGGGTACGTGGATACCTGTGGAATAGAAGCTGTTTCCTCCGTTCTTATATGTTACCTCTTTTCTGTTAGAGAAATTGTTCACCACCACCTTTTTGACTAGTTTGTGAACATTTTCTTACTTTGATCTAGTGAAAGATTGTGGTATGTGTTTTTATTTGAGTTTTACCTAATTTCTAGATTTACATTCTGGTCTTTGATATTTTGAGGATCTCCTCTTGTATCCGCTTTGTGAGAGGCTGTATGTAGTGTCGTCCTAGGAGATACTGGGTGGAAGGTCTTATAACCTTTATTTTCGTTTTTATTTGTTTACCCTGGACTAATTTATATTTTCGAAGACGTGTTGTTTCCTTTGATATTCGTTCCACTTTTCTGTCGGAAAACTTACCCTATTTTATTATCGTTTACTTCGTTGACTGTTTATTCAATAGAGTTTTTATATGTTCGTTGAGGATATCGAGTTAAGGTCTTTTTATTTACTGGGTTAGTTTATTACACGGTTTCTTGATGTGTCTGTAAAGAGGTTTCTTCTGTATGTCTACCGATTGTTTGTGTACTTTTCTACGAGTTGTAGTGAATAATAGTCTCTTTACGTTTAGTTTTAGTGTTACTTCATGGTAAAGTACGGTCAGTCTTACCGACGCTAGGTTTTCAGATGTCCGTTATTTACGGCCTCTCCCACCCCTTTTTTCCCTTGGGAGAATGTGACAACCACTCTTACGTTTGATCATGTCGGTGATACCTCTTGTCACACCTCTAAGGAATTTTTGGACCTTTATCTTGACGGTGACGACCCGTATGTGTGTCTCCTTTGGTCTTAACTTTCTCTGTGCACATGGGGTTACAAGTAGTGTCGTAACAAATATTATCGGTCCTGTACCTTCGTTGGATCTACAGGTAGTCGTCTACTTACCTATTCTTTCGACACCCTGTATATGTGTTACCTCATAATAAGTCGGTAATTTTTCTTGTGTAAACTCAGTCAAGATTACTCCACCTACTTTTGACCTCGGCTAATATGTCTCACTTCATTAGGTCTTTCTTTTTGTGGTTATGTGATATGATTGCGTATATATATACCTTAAATCTTTCTACTATTGTTATTGGGACATACGCTCTGTCGTTTTCTCTGTGTCTACATATTTTGTCGGAATACCTGAGACACCCTCTCCCGCTCCCACCCTACTAAACCCTCTTACCGTAACTTTGTGCATATTATAGTATGCACTTTACTTAGTGGTCAGGTCCAAACTACGTACTATGTCCTATTAGACCCGAACACGTGACCCTACTGGGTCTCCATACCATGTCCCTCCCTCCACCCTCGCTCCAAGTCCTACCCCTTGTGTACATGTGGACACCGTATGTACATGTGTACATACCGTTTTGGTTATGTTATAACATTTCATTAATCGGAGGTTAGTTTTATTTATCTGCATAAAAAAATTTTTTTCTTTACTATGCCTCTAACCGTAACTTTGTACATATTATAGTATATACTTTACTTATCCGTCAGGTCCAAACTACGTACTATAACATACGAACCCCGACCACGTGACTCTGCTGGGTCTCCCCACCATGACCCTCCTTCCTCCCTCCCCCCCAAGTCCTACCCCTTGTACACATATGGGCACCGTCTAAGTACAACTACATACCGTTTTGGTTATGTTATAACATTTCATTAATTGGAGGTTAATTTCATCTATTTAAATATAAAATTTTTTACTATTTTTCTTTGTTTTTCCGTTTTCGTGTGTTTTGAAAGTCATTCCACTATTTATCTTTCTGTCTTAGTCTTTTAACTTTGAGAAATAGTCTTATCTAAAAATTGGCGAAACAATATCGTATTCCCTTTAATCTTTTTTATCGATATCGATGAAGTTAAACCATTGTTTGAGTGGTATATTTTTCCCTATTAAATTCGGTAGTTTTGTGTTTTTCCCTTCTTCTTTCCCACCTTAGGTATATCCAATTTATTACTATTCTACGATAGTCATCTCTTTACTCGATAAAATAGAGACTCTGAAAAATATGTTTGGGGTATCATTGTTTTTCCGTTTTCGTGTGTTTTGTAGTATCTTTTTGATGGTTCGGCTTTACCGTCTGTCTTCGTGTTCCCTTTTCTTTATTTACCTCTGTATCTCGTTGGTCTTTTATTTTCTGTTTTAACCGTCGTGGTTCATGAGTAGATAGTTACTAGTAGGATTTCCTTTTACCTAACTTAAGTGGTTAGTTTTCTGCACCCCACTGACCTACCTAATTTTTTGCTCTGGGTTGATGTACGACGGATCTCTGTGTCAAGTGGAAATTTTTGTTTGTGTTCCGAGTTTCACTTTCCTACCTCTTACTTACCAGGTCCGTTTACTGTCGGTTTTCTTTCAACAGTTCGGTATGAGTATAGTCTGTTTTTAACTGAAATTCGGTTTTTTCATTGTTCTCTGTTTTTACCCGTCATAGATTACTAGTGACCCTGTTAATTAGTCCTTCTGGTAGAGACGGTATCAGGTGGTCCTACAAAAAGTTTTTACATGGTATTTATGTCTCTCTCTCTAAAGAAAGAGGGGTCGAGTAAGACGGTTCCTTGTAAAAGTTAGTGAGAGAGGGTTATCATCCTTTTCATACTACACAGTATGGATAAGTCACACTCTTTTGAGGTACCTCGTCATCACTCACCGGACGCCTCTCCTTTATGGACGGGGTCATTTCCGTGGTTCTTGTGAGGAGACGACGTAGTAGACTGTACTCGTAGTTCTTACTTTTACAGGTCTTTACTGTCGTCTCTATCAGTTTGTCTGTCGAAACGTGTTCCAGTGACCTGTCATTAAACAACAAGTAACAAGTCAGTACAGGTCGAGAAACGTTGGGATACCTGACGTCGTGTGGTCCGAAAGGACAGGAAGTGACAGAGGGTCTCAAACGAGTTTGAGTATAGGTAACCCAGTTACTGTGATGGGTTAATAGAGTAGGAGACAGCGGGGTAAGAGGAGGACGGGAGTTGTAAAGGGTCATAGACCTATTATTATTCGATTTCGTTTTGTTTGTTTTTTTTTATAGGACCTGTTATAACATTTCAATTTTTTTTTTTTTCTGTATAGGACCTTTCTCCGTTAAAAAACAGGTTCTCAATCTTACTTTTTGAAAGGCAACGAAGTTTATGGTTAGCAAAGTAACGGATGGTCTTTTTAGTATTCATCTTCTTCTTTTTTACTTTATGTCCAGTTCATCGGGATCTTATAGTTCAAACTGTAAATTTACGATCACTCAGAAGTTATAGTCTTGGTCGTTGATCCCATCGTACCTCCTTCTTCGTTCTAGAAACATGAGTCTATTTGAAAACAAGATTTGAACGTAGTGACGATATCCCGTAGGACTAATAAGTAAAGAGAAGAGGAATTAAAGGAGTAGACATTTTTCTCCCATTCTTACAAAAAAAAAGAAGTGAAATAGACTCTAAATACAGTTTCTATATATCTATATATATATATATATTCAAGATTTAGCTAAAAATCTAAGATCCTTATTAGAATTCTAAGTCGTTTCTTTAGTTTTGTTAAGTCTACTGTAGTCTGGTGTGAGTCACAGAGAGTCCTGTGACAGGGGTAACGATACACACAAAAACGTGACAAGTAATTCGAAGGTGGTTAAGTAATCATGAAACCTTTGATCCAGTGGTTCCTGATAAAACGACAAGTGAGTTTACAAGGGACACGTGACCATCGTGTGATTTGTATATTTTCTTTACAAGATAATGTCTTAAACGTCTCTTCTAACGGAGGGGTGGGTCTTTCTAGTTTATACGGGATTGTTTTGAGTTCTCTTCAGAAGGAAAAGAGACGTGAGAGAGAAAAGGGAAACTTGATTGTCTTCTTGAACCTTGAGATCCTAATCTACAGTAAAATCTCAACTGTTCCCTTTTCCTCTGACTCTGTCCCTAGAAACATAGTCCTCGGTACTTTTAGATCCTTTCAAGACAACTAACAGTCTAAGCGGACACTGTCCTAAACACACACACACACACACACACAGGTAGGTACGTCCAGACATACCTCTCACTCTGACCCTCGACTCCGTCCACTTTACACTCTAATCCTTTTCTTCACTTATTTTCGAGGAGTGCTTGAGTCACGAGGAGTCTGACACCAAAGGAGTTTCCGACGACGAATATTTTTAACAGTCTTTTAACAGTCACAAATTAAACAGTACTTTCAGAAAAAAAGGTATAAGGGATTGATATACTTTTCCCACTCAAGTCAGTTGAAAATTTACACCCAAAAATCAAGTAATATTAATACGTTTTCCATTAGTTGTGAGTAAAGATCATACAACACTGACACCGTACTTTTAAGATTGAAGTACAAGGAAGTCTTATTGTTGTATGATAGAGAGGTCATTTGGTAAAAGGAGTACTCGATTCCCTCCCTAAAGACAAAGTTTTTGTACAGACACTTGGGACTCGGCACGTGGAGCTATTGAGTGGATTCCATTCACTATTACGACTGTTAAAATCATCTTTCTTTTCTTGGATTTCTTTGACTTACTCTTACCTTCTTATACTTATCAATGTATCATATTGACTCCCGATTCCTTGTTTGAACCTCGTCAATAGTAGGGTTTATATTGTACGTAAAAGTGAAAATAGACACAATGGTGTAGTGACTCATACATGGTGTCACTTTACAATAGAGGGTGACCATCGGAGTTTTGAGGATCTCCCTTCTCTAGGTCAATTACCAACTTAGCGGTCAGAGACTATAACACGAGAAATACATTATCTACGAATAATAAAGAAACGTACTCATTCATATCTAATAGACTTATTTGAAACCTGAAATAAATTATTATTACATAGTCATGGTCAAGTAACCCGAAGGGACCATCGAGCCAACCATTTCTTAGACGGACGTTTCATCCTCTGGGCCCAAACTAGCAACCCAACCCTTCTATGGGACCTCTTCCCTTACCAATGGGTGAGATCGTAAGAACGGACTTCTTAAGGTACCTGTCTCCTCGGACCACCCAACGTTAAGTACCCCAGCGTTTCTCGACCTATACTGACTCACTGATAATGAAAATAATATCATTGAAATAAGTAATATCAAGACTTGACGTTTATTGGGTTTTCAGGTGGTACTGACTCGTTTAACTTTCCCTTATATATACGGTTTGTATGTCTCCTAAGAGTTTTTGTAGCACTCACTTTTGGTCTAAATTTTCTACCAGGGTTAGTATGTTTTAATGACTTTTGATTAAATATGACTGTTTTTCGTTTAATTACTAATAAACCCCCCGGGTCTCATTTCCTTACCTAATTTAACGTTTCCCTTTGCTCCCTCTAAAAAATACTACCTTTACGCTACATAGAACGTAACGTAGAACTCCATAGAACCAACACCACCACTAAAGTGTCTATATATGTAAAAAAAGGTTTGAGTGACTTGACGTTTAGAAAATTACTAACGTCAAATAATATGTATTTTCTTTCTTTCTTTCTCGTGATTCAGCACAGGTTGAGAACACTGGGATACGTGACATCGGACGGTCCGAGGAGACAGGAACCCTAAAAGGTTCGTTCATATAACCTCACCCAACAGTAAAGGAAGAGGTTCATATGGAATTATTTTGACTTTTTTTTAACTTAATTGTTAGGGTTTAGGATTTATGGTCGTTTAGAATACTTCGTAAAGAGTATATCAATTATGATGAATGGGTGGTTGAGTCTACATACAAGAAACTCAACAAGAAAGTTTTCTTACTACGTTATTCTTGATCGTGAAAATTTACTTACACGACGACAATTTTAAACCGTATTATTTATTCTACTAGTTGTATTTTATAGTTAATTTATAAACAGGTTCGGGTACCTGTAACTTGTGGTTCTTACTTGGTATTTCGTTTGATTGTCTGAGACTCACTGACACTGCACAGTTCAAGTAGTCAATATTGTTTACATGTCGAGACTACCCCAACAACTATTACCTCCCCCCCTTCGACACGTATACACCTCCGTTCTCCATATACCCTGTAGAGACATGGAAGGGGAGTTGAAACGACACTTGTGTTTTAAGGGGATTTCTGTACAAAACTAAATTTTGTGAGATGATTATCTAAAAAGAACCAAAACTTTTACCTCGTAAAACCACATCCCACCTCTTCGTTTCTTTCTTCTCCTACCCGTTTTTTTGAAGTTTTTACTGTAGGACCAGGAGGTCCTACTCCCGTTTATAACGGTGTTCCGTTATAACTGGAACTCTCGAACAAACCTCCAAGATCGTCCCCTCGCGTCGATGAGCATATGGGAACTGGCTTCTGGCCAGGAGGAGATAGCCGCTACCAGCAGGAGAAGCTGGCTCGCGCGTCGACGCCCTCCCTGCGTGTACCTCGCCACTCCCTCCTCCCCCTGTGGGCGGATCGGTCGGTCTAGTCGGCTTAGTTGGGACCGCTAGTTACCCCACTGTCTACAGCGTTGGTCTAGCGGGAGTGTAGGTTGTTCCGTTATAACAATTCTTCGACTTACAGTCTAAATACCGAAAAATTGAATTATAGATAAATTTATATGAAAGAAAAAGATTACAAATAAACAAACAAATAATTAAATAGACCGACGGGACCAGAATCAAAGTCGTACACCCGAGAAGTAACACCGTACACCCCACGACCGTAGGGATTGGTCCCTAGTTTGGGTCCTGGGGACGTACGTGTCTCAGAATTGGTGACCTGGTGGTCTTTCTTTCTTTCACTTCAGCAAGTCAGTACAGGCTGAGAAACGGTGGGGTACCTGACATCGGGTGATCCAAGGGGTCAGGTACCCTAAAAGGTCCGTACTTATGACCTCACCCAACGGTAAAGGAAGAGGTCCCCTAAAAGGACTGGGTCCCTAGCTTGGGCCCAGAGGGCTTAACATCCGTCCGTGAAATGGTAAACTCGATGTAGGATTTATATGAAGGATAAACCTCTTAATCTCCACATTCTAAGTATTATCCATAAAGAATATTTACAGAGTCATCCTACAGTTTCAGTGACAATTGTTTGACTAATAATTCATTTTCTTTTTTTCACGTACAATTGATCGAACGACCCTATAAAGTAAGTAGAAGATTATGATCCAAAAATACTGTAAACAAAGAAGTACACCTAAGTGAGAACTGAACCGTCCTCCGTCACTACTCTTTAGTATGTCGTTATTGTTGTAAGTAGGAGGACCCTGACTGTCTACTGGGTTTTGATGTTCAAGACGAAAAACATAAAAACAAAGAGTGGATGTACAACTCACACCGACCCTTGGAGTAGTAGTAGTGGGAGTGTGAAAACCTAAGGGTAGAATTTTGCGGGTACATAATAAAGGAGGCTTTAAAGAGAAAGAATCTTCAGAGTAAGTGGTGTCAGACATAAGGGTCTAAGAACATAAGATACCGTTGACCTCTATTATGACAATGGATGTTACGAACACGGTGGGTTAATAAAAAATAACAGGAGAAACGTCGTTGACTTAAAAAAGAGGAACGTCGGTACAGAATACTGGCGATGTACCGGTAAACATTTGGGGACGTGATGTGGTGATAGTACTTGTTGTCTCAGACGTGACGGGAGCAAGAGACGACAACCAACCGACCGGACAACTAGTAGGAAGGTGGAGAACCGTACCCGGAGGTCGACCTTAAGACACTAAGCTTACACTAACTAGTAAAACCGACACTATGTAGAGGATAAAATGTCTATTGAACGAGTCTGTGTCACAATTATCTCTCTTAACGAAACTCAAAACGACACGACTGTGAGTAAAAATGGAATGACACACACCAGGAGAGGATATGTATGTAGTAGTTCTGGTAAGATTCTAAGGGAAGACGGGTTGTTTCCGTTTTCCGAAAAAGGTGCACAAGAAGGGTGTAATAACACCAAAGGTAATGGATACCGTCGACGTAGAAGTAGATGTAGTTCGGAAGTCGTTTCCTTCCTCACCGGTAGTTGTTTCACCACAGACACGAGTGTTGAAGTCAACGGGGAAACGAATTAGGTAAGTAGATGTGTGAAGCTTTGTTTGTTCACTTTCTCCGGAAATTTCTGTGTCATTTTGTTCAACATAAAGAGTGTTTCTTCATTCTCCGATAATCACAAAAACTCTGGTTCCATTTTATTTAAATTTAGAATTATTGAGTTTTCATTGTTAACACTTAAACGGTTTATTTACCAAAGAAATATAAGACATCTAAGTAGTTCGATTAGGATGGGGTCCTTCTAAAAAGACAATAGTATGTTTTCACTTTTATTTCGAAAAAGAAGAAAGGAAGTTCGAATAAAGTAAGTCATACCAAAGAAGTTAATTACGTACAAGGTCTTTGGTCTAAGGGGTTTTATTGGGTACAGTATTTTTCTTTAAATTTATTTATTTTAATATAAAGACTAGTATACTGATAGAGTACTGTGTCTTATATTTACGGGTCTCTCGTAAAGAGTGAGTAACCCTTCTGAAGTCATAGATTTTGAGTGACCCTTCTATGAACGTCATAGATCACAAGTTGACATGTTCTCAGTAATCAGTAATTTCTAAGAAATGGTTTCGAAATTTTTACTAGAATTTTTATCATTTCGAGAGAAAGAGTAAAATTTTACAAATAAAAAGTTCTTACTCATTTACCATAATTATCTCGTTTAAGTTTTAGTCACTTCTATTAATATAAGAAAGAAAATTTAGTTAAATGTATGTTTTTATAAAGACGACCGGAAAGACTTTTAATAAACCGACACGATGTAGGACTTTATATACTAATGTCTTCCCTTTCTTTTTCTGAAGGTTTACGACTTCTGAAGATGACTGTGATGGTAGTTACCACGAATCTGTATCTGGGTTCTTCTTGTTCGGTACTTAAATCCTTATTTTATTCATTTAGAATCAATTAATTCAAGAGGTCATAGGTTTGAAAATAATAGAGAAAAAATTTATATTTAAATAAATAAAATTAACCTCCAATTAATGAAATGTTATAATAACCAAAACGGTATATCGTTGTACTTAGGCGGTGTCCATATGTGCACAAGGGGTAGGACTTAGGGGGAGGGAGAAGGGAGGGGTATGGTAGGCAGACCCAACAGAGTCACGTGGTCGGGGTTCGTAGGTCATAGTACATAGCTTGGACCTGACCACTAAGCAAAGTATATACTATAATATGTACAAAACTAAATTCGTCTTTCAATCTTTAATCTTCCCAACTAGTTTTGTAGCTTTTCAAGTACTAAACCCTTCCTGTAAGATTCCTCACAAAACAACGAATAGGATCTGACGACTTCTATTTTAGGTCCATATCACACTTTTTTTACTATCTGAATGTCTTCTATCTTTACCATTTTGTCCATTGTCAATGTGTTCCTGGAACCTGGTTTACTAATTTTAAGAAAGATAATTTACCATTCCTGTCAGAAACATCAAGACGTGAACACTTTTATTTTAAAATACGAAAGTGTGATAATAGATACAAATAATTGGTAGTAGAGCAACAAGTTTACATGAAAAATAAAGCTATTATAAAAATTGACAAGAAATGTACTATTACCGGTATCGTACTCACGTTCGAAGAAGATATGAAGTTTTTATAAGTTTTGCTGGGTTAGTTTTTTACCCGTTTTCTTGATTTATCTGTAAAGAGGTTTCTTCTGTATGCCTACCGATTGTTTGTGTGCTTTTCTACGAGTTGTAGTGAGTAATAATCTCTTTACGTTCAGTTTGGTGTTACTCCATGGTGAAGTGTGGTCAGTCTTACCGACGCTAGGTTTTTAGACGTTCGTTATTTACGACCTCTCCCACACCTCTTTTCCCTTGGGAGGATGTGACAACCACCCTTACGTTTGATCATGTCGGTGATACCTCTTGTCACACCTCTCAGGAATTTTTTAACGTTTATCTTGACGGAATACTGGGTCGTTAGGGTAACGACCCGTATGTGTGGCTCCTTTGGTCTTAACTTTCTCTGTGTACATGGGGTTACAAGTAGCGTCGTGACAAATATTATCGGTCCTGTACCTTTGTTGGATCTACAGGTAGTCGTCTACTTACCTATTCTTTCGACACCATGTATATGTGTTACCTCATAATGAGTCGGCAATTTTTCTTAAGTAAACTTAGTCAAGACTACTCTACCTACTTTGACCTCGGCTAATATGTCTCACTTCATTCGGTCTTTCTTTTTGTGGTTACGTCATATGATTGTGTATATATACCTTAAATCTTTCTACCGGTACTACTGGGACATACGTTTTGTTGTTTTTTCTGTGTCTACACATATTACCTGAAAACCTGAGTCTCCCTCTCCCTCTCCCACCCTACTAAACCCTCTTATCGTAACTTTGTACAAACGATAGTACATTCTTAACTTAGCGGTCAGATACAGGCTGCGTCCTATGTCGTTCGAACCTCGACCACGTACCCCTACTGGGTCTCTCTACAATACCCCTCCCTCCACCCTCCCCCCAAGTACAAACCCTTGCGTACATGTGGGTACCACTTAAGTTCAGTTACATACCGTTTTGGTTATGTCATAACATTTCATTTTTTTATTATTATTATTTTATTTTATAATCTATTTTTTTTATTTCAGTTTAATGTTTTTTTTTCTTTGATATAAAAAACTTATTTTAGAAATAATTCTATATTTTTTTATATAAGTCCCTTTTATCCTGAGATAAGAGGTTCTGGAAAGAAGAAAAAGGTAACTTTTAAAGATTTTGTGGTTCTCAGGTATGACTATGTTTATTTACTACCTTATTTAATTGTTTCCTCCCTCTTTATAACACTCCTTCATAGGGTTTATTAAATATATCTATGAGGAGAATATGTCCTCTTTGACTGTTTGTGATGTAGTCAGTCTACTAGGTCTAGCTGTAGTATTTATTACAACTACCATACATAGGAACTGTCGTACACTTTTTTTTACGGTGAAATGGAGACACCAGAAGAAGAGTTATAACAGTCTGAAGGTTATCACCCCGTAGAATATAATTATTTTATAGATTGGTCGTTAGGAGTTTCGACGGTTTCAGAAGTTTATATTCTTTCAGACTCTTTGACAGTGTCCGCTCTCCTCGGATTCCTCTAGACTGCTGATTTACATTGTATCACAGGATCTACTTCAGTACCTTATCCTTCCTTTTTTGTTTTTTGTTTTTTTGGACACATTCGATTCCTTTATACTTATTTGACACCCGAAATAAATTATTATTACATAGTCCTGATCAAGTAATCCGAAGGGACTATCAAGTCAGCCATTTGTTAGGAGGACGTTTCATCCTCTGGACCCAAACTAGGGACCCAATCCTTCTAGGGGACCTCTTCCCTTACCAATGGGTGAGATCGTCAGAACGGACTTCTTAAGGTTCTTGTCACCTCAGACCGTCCGACGTCAAGTACCCCAGCGTTTCTCGACCTGTGCTGACTCATTGATAATGAAAAGAATATTATTGAAATAAGTAATATCAGGATTTGAAGAAGGGACACCAAGTCGACCATTTTTTTTTTTTAGGTGGACGTTACGTCCTCTCGACCCAAGCTAGGGACTCAAACCTTCTAGGGGACCTCTTCTCTATCCGATGGGCGAGATCATAAGAACCCGAAGAGAACATCGAGTCGACTCTTTCTTAGGTGGACGTTACACCCTCTGGACCCAAGTTAGGGACCCAACCCTTCTAGTGTACTTTTTTTCTTTCCGATGGGTGAAGTCATAAGATCGGACCTCTTAAGGTACCTGTCATACCCCTTAGTGTTTCTCGACCTTTACTGAATCTCTGAAAGTGAAAGTGATAAAGTGATCAAGTAATTACCATTGTTTACGTAGTAGGATTACATTCTAAAATTTTCCTATTAAACCCATATACCATATGTCCTTAGTGGGAATGATAGGTGAGACACCCTCGAGTCAGCACAGACTGAGAACCGTTGGGATACCTGACATCGGGAGGTACGAGGAGAGAGGGACCCTAAGAGGTCCTTTCTTATGACCTCAACCAACGGTGTAGGAAGAGGTCCCCTAGAAGGGTTGGGTCTCTAGTTTGGGCACAAAGAATGTAGAGGACGTAACCGTCCACCCAAGAAATGGTGATCACGGTGGACCCTTCGGGTGATGGAAGAGGTAAAAAGACATTTAGATTTTACAAGAAAATTTTCTTTTCAAGAAAATTTTTAAATAAATTTTTACTTATATTTAGGAGTTCAATTTATCGTTGATAAAGAGGTACGACTCTTTTTAGGTACCAATGAATTCATTACCTAAACTTACTTCTGTATTTCTACACAAAACGGCCGGTGAGTTACGTTCCTACGTAGGGTTGCTGTAACAAGAGAGAGTAAGAAGAGGAATCAGAGGACTACTGGACACAAACAACGAGAGTAACGTTGAAAGAATGGTTAGAGAGACCCTACTGAAGAGAATTTGTAGATGAATTGAAACAAGAACCTCTACCGTTGTTTTACAGAAATAATCAGGGAGTCCTACTCCTAGGGGTTCCTTACATGACAAAGAGTTGTGTTAACTAGGGTTACAACGACAAGACTTCTCTCTTTTTTATACAATGAAACCTACAAACGACGACGACGACGACGACGACGACGACGACGACGACGACGACGATTCACCGAGGTCAGCACAGGCTGAGACACGCTGGGGTATCTACCGTCGGGTGGTACGAGGGGGCTGGGACTCTAAGAGGTCCGTTCTTGTGACCTCACCCAACGATAAAGGAGGTTACACACTTTCACTTCAACGAGTCAGTGCAGGCTGGGAGTCGCCGGGGTACCTGATGTCGGAAGGTCCGAGGAGGTAGGTACCCTAAAAGGTCCGTTCTCATGACCTCACCCCACGGTAACGTTTCGGAGATTTTTCAATTACTATAAAGGTCATAAGACCTTCCACCTAGTATCTCCTAGGACGACACTAAATACAGCCTCTCACAAAACGGATACAAGAGGAGATCCTCAAAATATCAAAGACCAGAATACAAATGTAGAATTAGGTAAAACTCAAATAAAAACACATACCACAATCTTTCACTAGATCAAAGTAAGGAAATGTTCACCAACTGGTCAAAAGGGTCGTGGTGAACAATTTCTCCACGAAATTAGGTGACATATAAGAACGGAGGAAACAGTTTCTATTCCACAGGTATCCACACACCTAAATAGAGACCCGAAAGATAAAACAAGGTAACTAGATATACAGACAGAAACACGGTCATGGTATGACAGAACTACTGACACCGAAACATCATCTCGGACTTCAGTCCGTCCAACTAAGGAGGTCAAGGTAAGAAGAAAGAGTTCTAACGAAACCGATAAGCTCCAAAAAGCATAAAGGTATGTTTAACACTTTAATAAACAAGATCAAGACACTTTTTATGGCAACCATCGAACTATGCCTAACGTAACTTAGACATCTAACGAAACCCATCATATGAGTAAAAGTAATATAACTAAGAAGGCTAGGTACTTGTACCATATAAAGAGGTAGATAATCACAGGAAAAACTAAAGAAAGTGGTCACAAAATATCAAAAGATACATATCCAGAAATCAAAGAAATCCGTCCATATAAGGATTCATAAAATAAGAAAAGTAACGTTACCACTTACCTTAACAAAGGAATTAAAGAAAAAGATGAAAGAGTAATAATCACGTATCCTTACGTTCCCTAAAGACACACAACTAAAATATAGGACGTTGAAATGATATAAGTAACTAATCGAGATCATTAAAAGACCACCTCAGAAATCCCAAAAGATACATCTCCTAGTACAGTAGACGTTTGTCACTCTCAAAATGAAGAAGAAAAGGTTAAACCTAAGGAAAATAAAGAAAAAGACGAGACTAACGACACCGGTTTTGAAGGTCTTGATACAACTTATCATCACCACTTTCACCTGTGGGAACAGAACAAGGACTGAAATCCCCTTTACGAAAGTTAAAAAGTGGTAACTCCTATTACAAACGACACCCAAACAGTATCTATCGAAAATAATACAACTCCATACAAGGAAGATAAGGACGTAAGATCTTTCAATTACCCTAGATTAATTTTAATTTTCGAAGACGTGTTGTTTCCTTTGATATTCGTTCCACTTTTCTGTCGGAAGACTTACGCTCTTTTATTATCGTTTAGTTCGTTGACTGTTTGTTGATTAGAGTTTTTATATGTTCGTTGAATACGTCGAGTTAAGGTCTTTTTATTTGCTGGGTTAGTTTTTTACCCGGTTTCGTGATTTGTCTGTAAAGAGGTTTCTTCTGTATGTCTACCGATTGTTTGTGTACTTTTCTACGAGTTGTAGTGAGTAATAGTCTCTTTACGTTTAGTTTTGGTGTTACTCCATGGTAAAGTGTGGTCAGTCTTACCGACGCTAGGTTTTCAGATGTTCGTTATTCACGACCTCTCTCACACCTCTTTTCCCTTGGAAACGGCCCCAGGTCGGGGCCACCTAGGTCCCTTAAGCTTCCCACCTGCCGCAACCGCACCTTTCTGAACAAACAAATAATTACATTCTAATCTAATTCTTTGATATCACATCATTCTTCTAATTCACCTCCTTCTCCCGACTTATCGAACCAAATGCGCCTTCCGGTTATTTTAAGGTCTGTTCCTTAAACGTGGTAGATGCAACCCGGTGGCCGCGGGCGAACTTATAGATTCCCACGGAGCGGAATTCGAGGGAAAACACGCCCAGAATTGTCGGTCCCGTTCATTCATCTGGACCGCTCGGAAGCGCGGGGTCCACCTCTAAGTCGGACTTCAATTTCATTTCTCGTCTCTCTTCCTTTCCCTCTCTTCTTCTTTCTCTCTCTTTCTGTACCCCCCTCGGTCTCAGGGTTCTTTGGTCCGGCTCTCTGATCAAGCTCTTTGACCAGGGGCCGGGGACCGGGGAAGGAAATAACAAGTCTTCCGGAAAATATGAAAACTATTTTGTACCTCTAGTTACCTATTGTGTTTTAATACATCGCAAGCGTTGGGTCTAAGAAAGGCATATAGTAAAACATATGTTTTCCAGAGTCCACTAAATGTAATAGAAAACCGGTTCTCCGAACAATTGTGAAAAACCGAGAGAAGGAATTACTTACAATTAAAACAAAGGGGACTTCACAAAAAGAAATTAGACGTAGAGGAATTTCGTAATTTCAATGTAGAGATATCTTGTTTCCACGTCACCCTATATTGTTTCTTCCATGAATTGAGTTTCTAGATTACAACGATTATGGTCCAGATGATGAACAAAAAGATATATGGTTGATATAGATTTTTATTTCCTATACTTTTAAACCGTCGTTCGTAACTGGGGTTTTTACTTTGAAAATTAGTCAGGATAAGATTTCTAAAACTGAGGAGCCTTCGAGGATCTAAGGATCCTACAAAATTCGAAGGACACGGAGGACGCCAGTCCTCCGGAGTTTGTTAGTGTGAGGTCTCAGGACGTCGTCCGATCTTTCGGTAGCCTCCCCAAAAACCTAACTTTGTGAGAAAGTTTACGTCTTCTGATTTCGGGACTTAACTGAAAAAGGTCTTTTACAGTCTTCTCACCTTTTCGTCTCGTGTTTTCGGCCGTCTAAAAACAACCCCATGTACGAATCCTTAAAGGTCTCCCCAGGGACTTCAGACTCGTGCGGAACGCATACAGTCGAAGGAAGGAGTACTGGAACAGTGCCCGCCCTAAGGAGTGTGACCGAGGGCCGTTTGGAAGAATGTGACAACCACCCTTACGTTTGATCATGTCGGTGATACCTCTTGTCACACCTCTAAGGAATTTTTTAACGTTTATCTTGACGGAATACTGGGTCGTTAGGGTGAGGACCCGTATGTGTGCCTCCTTTGGTCTTAACTTTCTCTGTACACATGGGGTTACGAGTAGTGTCGTAACAAATATTATCGGTCCTGTACCTTTGTTGGATCTACAGATAGTCGTCTACTTACCTATTCTTTCGACACCATGTATATGTGTTACCTCATAATGAGTCGGTAATTTTTCTTATGTAAACTTAGTCAAGATTACTCCACCTACTTTGACCTCGACTAATATGTCTCACTTCATTCGGTCTTTCTTTTTGTGGTTATGTCATATGATTGTGTATATATACCTTAAATCTTTCTACCATTACTATTGGGAGATACGCTCTATCGTTTTCTCTGTGTCTACATATCTTGTCTGAAAATCTGAGACACCCTCTCCCTCTCCCTCCCTACTAAACCCTCTTACCGTGACTTTTCACATATGATAGTACATTCTTTGCTTAGTGGTCAGATACAAGCTATGTCCTATGTCCTACGAACCCCGACCACGTGCCCCTACTAGGTCTCTCTACTATACCTCACCCTCCTTCCAAGTCCTGACCCTTGAGTACATGTGGGCACCGACTAAGTACGGTTACATACCGTTTTGGTTATATCATAACATTTCGTTTTATTACATTTTTATTTTTTAAAAAAATTTTTCAATTACTATCACGTTACCATTTCTTGTGTTACGTCCTCTGTGTTCTCTACGTCGAAACTAAGGACCCTACCCTTCGAGGGGACCTCGTTCTTTACCGTTGGGTGAGGTCATAAAAACGTACCCTTTAGGGTACCTGTCTCCCCGGACCGCCCGACACACAGGTACCCTAGTGTTCTGAGTCTGTACTGACTCGTTGACTCGTACGTACAGACCTAGATGTCAGACACATATACTACCTTCGTGTTATGATGAAAGATAAGACCGTCCTGGTTATTCCCCTATCTTGGGTGGAATCTGAGTCTTTTCTAATCTTTTCACCTTTTCATTCGTCTCTTATAAAGAAATTCTTTTGACCTAGTTGTTTATATACTCAGATAGAAAATTTTGAGGAACCCAATTAGAAAGATGGACCCGTTTTACAAAGTCCGTTTATATTTTTAATCTTTATTAATTACTAGAAACGACCGTAATTATGATCTACTTTCGTTTCATATTCAAAGAATATCTCAAAGTCAGACCTACTGACCTTAATATGACGGGAACTGTATTTATCCGTTAATTGTACTTCTTAGTCGTAACACGAAAAACTAGTAAAGAGGTTTAACCAGAAAGGTGGAAGAAAGTTCTAAGAATGAAGAATTTAGATGTAAGGATGAAAAAGGTCTTATTAGAAGGTATTTACTTAAACTCGAAAAGTGTAAGGAATTTTTTTAAGAAGTCACGGAGGAACTCCTGTCTAAAATCAGTTTAGAAGAATTCTATCGTGAGATCCTGAAGTAGGTCACATTTTTAAGAAAGAGTGACAGGAAAAGATTATAAAGTCCGGAAGACAAGTCAGTGTACTCTAGTACGTCGTTCAAAGACGTTACGTCAAAGAAGTCAGATCTTCTAGGTAGGTGAAAACTTTTTATTAACGAAGATTGTATTTTAACATTTAGTTGATATGGAGTTATTTTTCTTAAAATTATTTATTTTTTATTGTCGAAATAACTATGTATTAAGTGTTTGGTATTTTAAGTAGGAAAAAATAACTTACTTTCTAAGAAATTTAACTTATCACGAAATGTTAAAAGTTTTTAAGGTGTGTATACGAAAGTAAATTAGGGTATTATTGGAAAGAAAAGGGAAAGGGAGAGGAATGACCATTGGTGATCAAACATGAGATCTAGAGTCTTCATCTTTTGTTTGTATACCGAGATGGTCCCACTTTTTTCTCATCCCGATTTAACCCTCTAACACTAACTGTATATATGGAATGATATATGTATTTTATCTATTGATTATTCCTGGATGACATATTGTGTCCTTTGAGATGAGTTTTAAGATATTACTGGATATACCCTTTTCTTAGATTTTTTCTCACCTATATACATACATATATTGACTCAGTGAAACGACATGTCGTCTTTGATTGTGTTGTAACATTTAGTTGATACTTTCACAATCAGCGAGTCAGCATAGACTGAGAAACGTTGGGGTCCCTGATATCGGGTGGTCCGAGGAGGTAGGTACCCGAAAGGGTCCGTTCTTATGATCTCACCCAACGTAAAGAAAGAGGTCCTCTGGAAGGGTTGAGTCCCTAGTTTGTGTCTCAGAGGACACAGAGGACGTGACTGTCCACCTAAGAAAGGGAAGACTCAGTGGTCCCTTTGGTGTTTATTTAGTCAGACCGAAGGGAGTCCCTTAAGACTCGTCGAAGAGAGGATTTAAGTAGACTTGATAGAGATCCGGTACACCTCACTTAGTTCAGAAAACTGAAAAGTAGACTAAGAAAAACAAAACGTCTACTGGACAACAACGTAGAAGGAAAGAGGTTTCTGAGTGGAGGGTGACTACATACTACTTTTGAAGATAAAGTTTCTTAAAGAAGTTCAAGTTATGGGAAATCTAATTAATCACTGAAAACTTGGACCCGAGGGTTACCTTGGAACTCAAACAAATCAGACAAAAAGGGAGGTGTAGACACCACCTGAGTCGTCTATATTGATTAGGACAAGAACATTTAAAATCCTCCTTTGGACAGAGGGACAAACTTTTCCGGTTTCAGAGTTAAAGAGTTTGACCTCTCTCAAGGTTAGTCAAAGGTGTCAGAAAGGTAGAAGAGTCAATTGGTATTAAGTCAAGCCAAGTCAAGTCAGTGAACCAGCACAGACTGAGACGTTGGGGAACTTGCTATCGTGTGGTCCGGAGGGACAGGTAGTGGTTGAGGACCTCAAGTGGGTTTGAGTACAGGTTATTCAGCCGCTACGGTAGGTTGGAAGAGTAGGAGACAACATGGGAAAAGGAGGACGGGAGTTAGAAAGGCTCGTAGTCCTAGAAAAGTCTTATGTACTTGTAAAAAACGATGACTATCTCACCTTGGTATTTTGACTTTAAAAAAAGAAATTTTAAAGAATTTTCCTCTCCACTGGTCTCCCAACAACACCCCTCCCTCCACCCTCCCCCCAAGTACAAACCCTAGTGTACATGTGGGCACCACCTAAGTACAGTTACATACCGTTTTGGTTATGTCATAATATTTCATTTTATTTCATTTTTATTTTTCAAAATTTTTATTTATTTTTATTTTTTGAAGTTTTTTCCTCTCCACTGACCTTTAATTATCCGTAACCAATGATTCCTCTTGTAAGAGTGTATTAAAAACACTTTATGATTACACTCCACGTGTCTTTATTACACCACTTTAGATGTGAATAAACGGAAGTCAGTAGGTAAGAACAGATCGAAACCCAGTGTGTTTCCTGAAAACACTAATTTCACGTGAGTCTTCGGTACTTCCTGGTAGTTTCTCCACTCATATTAGTTCGACTATAAAAATAGTCGTATTACTCAAATCGTCTTCTGACATTAAACCTTGTTCGACGATATCGTTTTTAATATCAGTTCAGATTGTTCGTTTATTCTCTTTGCAATGAAACATCTCTTTTCTCACCTTCAACCCTCCCCAACAAAGTTTACTTTAAGGAACCTTCCTTTCACTCTCAAATAAAAAAAAATAAAATAACTTCATATCAACTAAATGTTACAACACAATTAAAGAAGACATGTCGTTTCACTGAGGTAATATGTGTATATATAAGAAAATGTATAAGAAAAGGTAACACTAAACAGTTTACTATAACTTATATCAAGAGACACGATATCTCAACCAGGTAAACAAATAGACAAATAGGTATCCAGGTAACAAATAGATGGGATATTAATTATCAAACGGAGACGATTAGGGTTTAAGGGTAAGGAAGGGAGGGAATGGGTGACGGGAAGTCGTTGGTGTTCAGACAAGAATCATTCCCTTCCTCAAGTTATTCATTTATTCATATCACGTCATCAAAGGTAACCGACCCGAACAAGGACCCGTTCCTCTTAAGAAGGACAGTCCCAGACACTAACTACAGTTCAACATCACGTACTTCCAAGAATGAAGACCGGAAGACGGAGGTAAAATAAAAATAAAAAAAAAAAAAATTTAAAATTTTAGTAATTAAGAATGTACGCAAACGGAGGTAAAATTTACTTCAAAGGAGTGGAATAAAGTGTTGTAGGACAAAGGAAGTAGGACATAGTAACGAGAGGAGACAACTGTTATAAACAAAAACTTATTAATTTGAAATGTTGACACTTCATATTATTTTAAACAAGACATTCAAAAATAAAACTGTCTATAAGTGGTGAGCTTTGATTATCTGAGTTTAAATCCATGATTTATTACAACTATTATAAGGTCCTCTTCTTAGTTGTCTATCAAGACTCTATAACGGAACAGGATACTGTACACTGTACTAAAACGTGTTCTAGAAAAAAATTATATTTAAATAAATAAAATTAACCTCCAATTAATGAAATGTTATGACATAACCAAAACGGTATGTAGTTGTACTTAGGCGGTGTCCATATGTGCTCAAGGGGTAGGACTTGGGGGGAGGGAGGAAGGAGGGGTATGGTAGGGAGACCCAGCAGAGTCGCGTGGTTGGGGTTCGTAGGTCATAGTATGTTCTAGAAACTTATCACAAGTACTTTCCCTCTTCCCTATTCTTGTCTCTGTCTACTAAATATCTCCTATGTCAGTTATCCTTTTCAAGGTTCTTTCGGGAAAGGAGAGTTAGACTCCTGTTACAGAGGGAGTACCAAGAGGTGATGTGTTAGATTTAGAGGTTTGATTCTTATATTAGAAGAAATTACTCGAAATATAAAATATTGTGTAAACAGGGGTACATACATTTGTGTAATTCGACAACCAGTTACTTATGTAATTCAATCCTGTAAAGATACGATAACGTGTCCTCAAATAATTAAATAAAGGGTCTACTTTAACTCTATACCTTTTTCATCGATGACTGTCCCTTTTTATTCCTTTAAAAGTCCCTGGTCTGTTTTCAGGTCCCGTTCCATAGTATACTCCCGTGGACTTCGGTCTTAGTTTTTATTCTCTATCTTAGTTCATCTATTCTACCTTTCTGTCAACCTCCAGTCTCTAAACTGGAACGTCTACTTCAGAGGATACTAGTCAGGGACTCAATGACATAATGGATCTTACCGTCGTAGATCGTCTATTGTTTTCGGTAAGGTGAAGGGATATTACGATAGACTTTTAATCTACGTAGACTTTTGAGACGTTGACCTGTGTCTGGTAAGGGAGTGGCACCACCCGTTTCGGTACAAAGGAATCTGAGTTCCCTTTGGGTGGAGTTCCGAGAAACACCCTTTATAAAAGGTTGTTGGTTCACTTTTGGTAAGAACGTTTTTTGATCAACCACAAGTGACCCTCCTAGGACAAGATTTTCCCTTTTTAGTTCTCGGGACCTCTATCTCATGTCTACCCTTTGTAAACTTATCGATGTCACACTAATTAGTATCAAAAATTTCTCGTTAACAGACGGATGATGACCAGGATTAAGTCTATGTTAATCAATTGACTGTAAATGAAACCAGTTTATCCGTCTCCACCGTAGTATATTTTCTAACTAAGAGATGAGTTTTCTTGTCCCCTTTACTCTTGTACCTCTTCAGTCAATAGGTACAAGAGGGTAGACAGGTTATTACTTTTCGATATGTGTCTGTTACCGTGGGGTGAGGTGATGAGAACGGACCTTTGAGGGTACCTGCCTCCTCGGACCATCCGACGTCAGGTACCCCAGCACTTCTCAGTCTGTGTTGACTCGCTGAAGTGAAAGTGAAAAGTGAAAGTACGTAACCTCTTCCTTTACCGTCGGGTGAGGTCGCAAGAACGGACCTCTTAGGGTCCCTACCCCCTCGGACAACCCAACGGCAGATACCCCAGTGTGTCTTAGCCTGTGGTGACTTCACTGAATCGTCGTCGTCGTCGTCGTATGTCTCCATTTCACCTTCCTTCAAAGCTACCGTCATAAGAATTTACAAATTCTTGACTTAGAGACCTTAGTTTAATAAACAGAAGTATAAGGGTGAAATGGTATGGGAACTACCTACCATTAGATCTACCTATTGAATCCAAGGGATTATGTATACTCCCCGAAGCAAGTTCCGAGTGATCATTTCTTAGGTGGACGATTGCGTTCTCTGTGTCCAAGTTAGGGACCCTACCCTTCTAGGGAACCCCTTTCTTTACCATTGGGTGAGGTTATAACAACGGACCCTTTAAGGTACCTGTCTCCTCGGACCGTCTGATGTGAAGTACCACAGTGTTTCTCAACCTATGTTGAATCGTTGATTTGTTATGAATGAGGAGTAGAAGTTTCACACTTAATGTTACGATGTCTGACGTTTCTCAACGATGTAAGTCAAGTCAAGTCAACGAGTCAACACAGGCTGAGACGTTGGGGTACTTGGTGTCGTGTGGTCCGGAGGGACAGGTAGTGGTTGAGGATCTTAGATAGGTTTGGGTACAGGTAACTCAGCCACTACAGTAGGTTGGTAGAATAGGAGACAGCAGGGGAATAGGAGGACGGGAGTTAGAAAGGGTCGTAGTCCCAGAAAAGTTTACTCAGTCGAAAAGGGTAGTCCACCGGTTTCATAACCTCAAAGTCGAAGTTGTAGTCAGGATGGTTTCTTGTGGGTCCTGACTAGAGGAAATTCTACCTGACCAACCTAGAGGAACGTCAGGTTCCCTGAGAGTTCTCAGAGGTTGTGGTGTCAAGTTTTCGTAGTCGAAAGACAAAAATAATAAATAAAAATAAAAATGTAATAAAATGAAATGTTATGACATAACCAAAACCGTGTGTAACTGTACTTAGACGGTGCCCACATGTACTCGAGGGTTTGTACTTGGGGGGAGGGTGGAGGTGGGGTGTAGTAGAGAGGCCTAGTAGGGGTGCATGGTCGGGGTTCGTAGGACGTAGGACGTAGCTTGTATCTGACCGTTAAGTAAAGAATGTACCATCATATGTACAAAGTTACGGTAAGAGGGTTTAGTAGGGTGGGAGAGGAAGAGGGAGTCTCGGGTTTTCAGGTGAGATGTGTAGACACAGAGAAAACGACAGAACGTATGTCCCAGTAGTAATGGTAGAAAGATTTAAGGTATATATACACAATCATATGCCGTAACCACAAAAAGAAAGATCGAATGAAGTGAGACATATTAGCCGAGGTCAAAGTAGGTAGAGTAGTCTTGACTAAGTTTACTTAAGAAAAATTGCCGACTCATTATGAGGTAACACATATACATGGTGTCGAAAGAATAGGTAAGTAGACGACTACCTGTAGATCCAACAAAGATGTAGGATCGATAATATTTGTCACGACGTTACTTGTAACCCCATGTGCACAGAGAAAGTTAAGACCAAAGGAGTCACACATACGGGTCATCACCCTAACATTTCTGTTAGAGAAATTGTTCACCACGACCCTTTTGACCAATTGGTGAACATTTTCTTACTTTCATCTAGTGAAAGATTGTGGTGTGTGTTTTTATTTGAGTTTTACCTAATTTCTAGATTTACATTCTGGTCTTTGATATTTTGAGGCGTGAGAGACTGTATTTAGTGTCGTCCTAGGAGATACTAGGTGGAGGGTCTTATAACCTTTATTTTCGTTTTTATTTGTTTACCCTGGATTAATTTTAATTTTCGAAGACGTGTTGTTTCCTTTTATATTCGTTCCACTTTTCTGTCGGAAGACTTACCCTCTTTTATTATCGTTCACTTCGTTGACTGTTTGTTGATTAGAGTTTTTATATGTTCGTTGAGGACATCGAGTTAAGGTCTTTTTATTTTCTGGGTTAGTTTTTTACCCGGTTTCTTGATTTATCTGTAAAGAGGTTTCTATATACTTACCGATTGTTTGTGTACTTTTCTACGAGTTGTAGCGAGTAATAATCTCTTTACGTTTAGTTCTGGTGTTACTCCATGGTGAAGTGTGGTCAGTCTTACCGACGCTAGGTTTTCAGACGTTCGTTATTTACGACCTCTCCCACACCTCTTTTCCCTTGGGAGGATGTGACAACCACCCTTACGTTTGATCATGTCGGTGATACCTCTTGTCACACCTCTAAGGAATTTTTTAACGTTTATCTTGATGGANTAGTTTTTTACCCGGTTTCTTGATTTATCTGTAAAGAGGTTTCTATATACTTACCGATTGTTTGTGTACTTTTCTACGAGTTGTAGTGAGTAATAATCTCTTTACGTTTAGTTCTGGTGTTACTCCATGGTGAAGTGTGGTCAGCAGTCTTACCGACGCTAGGTTTTTAGACGTTCGTTATTTACGACCTCTCCCACACCTCTTTTCCCTTGGGAGGATGTGACAACCACCCTTACGTTTGATCATGTCGGTGATACCTCTTGTCACACCTCTAAGGAATTTTTTAACGTTTATCTTGACAGAATACTTGGTCGAAAGAAATATCAGGTTGAGAGTGTAGATATATACTGATGACCTTTTAGGTATCGGAACTGTTCTGTCTGGAAACAACCTTTTCATTACAGAGACGAAAAATTATACGACAGATCCAACCAGTATTGAAAGGAAGGTTTCTCACTCACAGAAAATTAAAGTACCGACATTAGTGGTAGACGTCACTATAACCTCGGGTCTTTTATTTCAGTCGGTGACAAAGGGGTAGATAAACGGTACTTCACTACCCTGGTCCACGGTACTAGAATCAAAAGACTTACAACTCGAAATTCGGTTGAAAAAGTGAGAGGAGAAAGTGAAAGTAGTTCTCCGAAGAATCAAGGAGAAGTGAAAGACGGTATTCCTACCACAGTAGACGTATAGACTCCAATAACTATAAAGAGGGCCGTTAGAACTAAGGTCGAACACGAAGGAGGTTGGGTCGAAAAGAGTACTACATGAGACGTGTATTCAATTTATTCGTCCCACTGTTCTATGTCGGAACTACATGAGGAAAAGGATAAACCTTGGTCAGACAACAAGGTACAGGTCAAGATTGACAACGAAGGACTAGACGTATGTCCAAAGAGTTTTACGTCCAGTTCACCAGACCATATAATTCTATTTACACTACACATTACATTAAACAAATTGTGATGTAGACCGTGGATCAAATTCTTTACAATCGACAATCGGATTATTTTAAACTTTCAATTAAACTTCCTTCTTTTTACCTGAAGGAATAGGTCTTCGTAGAAAGGTTACTAATTTTAAATAATAGTCTTTACACGAAGGGTTAATTTTGTTTTATAGAGATCTTAGTTATCAAGTTTTATAAAACTCAAAAATTTTTGAATTACTTCGAAACTTTTTAATTATAACTTGGTAAAAGACTGAGATGTTGTTCTTTCGATAATCTTTCTTCGAAAGACTTATTCTTCTGTGGGAGTGATTCACCAATTGGAAAGTGTATTATTCATTAAGTGAATAATTCAAAAGGTCTCTTAAAATCTCTGGTTCTTTGTCTTTATCCACTTGATCGTTAACAACCTTCGATCTCTTGTGAAATCTCAATTTTTTAGACTTATAGTGTTTTGTCTAAGGATTTTGAAAAAGGGGATGTGAAAATATTCTTTCTTTTATATATTAATTCTAAGTCCTCTGTTTAAATAAAAGAACGGTTAATACTCTGTCAATATGTATATGAAGGTTGTTAAACAAGAGTTACAGTTTTAATCCCCTGACTTGTTTTACCAACTGTCATAGTCGACGTAAATTTTAATATAGTTAGACAAGTATTAAATATTTATTTTTATAATATATTTCCCCTGACCATAAGTAATTAAAACTCACGAAAAAAATTATTTGTTTCTCTATTTTCCTTTATTTTTTCTCACCTTCTCTCTCGATTCAAACGTCGTGTCAGACTTACTCCATAAGACTAAACCGTCTTCCAAAACTTTTCAGTCCCATGGTCCTGTTCAGGTCTTCTATTGAATTTCAATACACGTAAACACACTCAAGTTTTTCTCCACTTACCTAATTCTTTATACCAGTCGTACAATACGGTGTTTGACGTTTGTCATTTACTGTTTGGATTCATGAAGAAAGAGAGAACCTTTCTTCTCTAGTATGACACACGATGTATATGTTTCTCGAGATAATTATTAATCTGAAAGGTTCCTTCGTGATGAACACTCTAAGGTCTTCAGGAGTTTTATTTTAACCTATCTTTTCAAATACCTTCAGACCCTTTATTCCTCCTATCTTGATACTAGTGTCACTTCCTTTCTTACCTTTCCCATGGTTTGAAGTGAATTGGTTTCTCCCTTTCATCTGAAGGGACCACCAGGTCACCAACTCTTAAACGGAAGATTACGTCCCTTGCGTCCAAGTTGAGGACCATTCCCTTGTTTCTCGGGGATACAGTAACAACAAATCAACGATTCAGTACAGACTGAGAAAACGTTGAACGGTCCTAGGAGACAGGTAGTCCGAAGGGTCCGTTCTTCTGACATGACCTCACTCAACGGTAAAGGAAGAGGTCCCCTAGAAGGGTTAAGTCCCTAGTTTGGGTCCAGAGGACGTAACCGTCCACCTAAGAAATGGTGACTGGGTGGTCTCTGCGGGTTCTAGGGTGTACGGTGTCCCGTTGATTCGGACGCACGGTGTTGATCTCTCCGACTCTCGGTGGTTGATCACTCGGACACATAAGGTTTCAGGTACAAGACGTTCTTCTCTACGGACGTCCGACGTTGCTTCTGTGTCGTGTCGGTTTTTGTTTGTTTCAGTTTCTCTCTTTCGTGAATCGTGTGTGTTGAGGAAAAATTCCCTTTTTCTTCTCATTTTTGTGAGTCCGGAATAAATCATAATTGTTACAGGGATTTTGATACGATTCTTGGAACCCAAACGACGATTTAGTGAAGTCAGTACAGGTTGAGACACGCTGGGGTCTCTACCGTCGGGTGATCCGAGGGGGTAGGGACCCTAAGAGGTCCGTTCTTGTGACCTCACCCAACGGTAAAGGAAGAGGTTACGTACTTCCACTTTTCACTTTCACTTCAGTGAGTCAGCACAGCTGAGAATCGTTGGGGTACCTGACGTCGGATGGTCCGAGGAGGCGGGTACCCTAAAAGGTCCGTTCTCATGACCTCACCCCACGGTAACGGAAGAGGCTTCTTGGAACCCAAATTAGAATTAAGAGTGGTATTAAGTTACTCCGTGTACTATAATTATAAACGTGAAAAACCCACTACTTTATTTCTTTCGTCTCCCGCCGTCTAGGTAATAAACCGAGTAATGGGTCTAGTAATGGGATTAGACTGACTAAGGTTATGGAGTCAGGAAGTGGTAGTGGTAAATGTTTTACTGGGTCCATCGACTTGAGACGGATAAGTCCTTAATGGAAAGGACTTCAGAGTTGGTTAGAGGATCTCTTCTTAACCCTTACTCCCATCATAGTTCCCGACCTTGTCTTAAGTCAGGATATCGTCGAGTGAAGGTGTTTTGTAAAGACGTGTAATTAGATATTATTACATTTTTGAAAACAGACTGAATGAGAACTCGGTTCCGTTTCTGTGGACCACAGTCAACTCCTCTCCCCGAAGGGTCCACCGAGGTACCATTTCTTAGGCGGACGGTTACGTCCTCGGTACCCTCTCCAAGTCAGGGACCCAACCCCTAGGTCAGGGGTTGGTCAGGGACCCAACCCCCTAGGGAACCCCCTCCTTTACCGTTGGGTGAGGTCATAAGAACGGACTGTTTAGGGTACCTGTCTCCCTGGACCACCCGATGTTAGGTACCCCAGTGTTTCTCGGCCTGTTTGAATTGCTGACTCCCTCGTACGTAGGTGCAGTCAACTCCCCTGAGTCCATTTTCACTAGAAAAATGGGAACTACGGTTTTTATCGAAGTTATTCAAAGCTCTGACCCTCCATTCATTCTAATATACCTTTATCTACTTACTACAAAGTTAATTTCCCTTTAGTCGGTTGAATAAAGGTACATACTTTACGAACCAGGAAGAATAACTGAACTTTTTACAAATAAATTGAGAAGGACTCACGGTCCGTACAACGTTTCGATAGGTGACTCTTATCACTCGTTTTGTTTGTACTAGACACAAGAACACCCAGAACGTCACCCCATTCTCTTGTTTCTACTTCTTCAAATTTTCTTTTATGTATTAACACTTATCGTTACCACACGGTATTCTATTTGTCACTACAAGCTTTTGGAGTTCAACTGTCCAAACAAATCCTCTCGCATCCTGGAGGAGAGACTTCGACCTCCTTGATTTTTTTCCCGTACGATTTACCCTGGACGGCTCACTCTCTTTCTCATCTTTTTGACTCCAACCTCTCTCTATTCCCTCGGTCCAGTGTACCCTTAAAAGTCTGGTTTCACTCTTAAAACGAAATTAAGGTTCAAGTCTTCCTTTGGTACCTTCCTTGACTTTGGTCCTTTACTGTATCAAGTTACATAGTCGAATTTTCTCGTAAGACCAATTATACATCTTCTACGGAGTAAAACAAAAAAGATCAAAACTTGCATTTCTCTCATCTTTTCGATAGAAAAAAAAGAAAAAAAGAAAAAAGAAAAAAAAAAAAAACGTTAACAATTTACTCGTACAAACCGACACCTTAAGTCTTTTCTGTCTCTCACTATCTTTTTCGAAATCCTTGTAGGGTGGAAAGTAATATCAGTTGAGACAAACGTAAGGTGACTTTCTTGTATGTGTTATAAATACTGGATAACCGTAAGTAAGACTTCAGAACATATCTTATTATTATTATTATTGTATTAGCATATACCACAACTAATATAAAGTCTATTAAAAGATTCACCAAATTTGTATAACTGAGTAAATAAGGAAATTGTTGTGATACGTTATTTAAGTCAATAAGAGGTACCTTATTAAGAAGATACACTTCTTTTTCTATGTGTCTCTAATTATCACAGGGATTTCAGTACACGATTTATTAGTATTAAACTCGGGTCTTCTAGTTCGAGGTCTCAGGTACGGGGTTCGGTTACACAACACGACGGAGAGGCCACAGAAATATACTAAGTACTATTTATTACGAAAACGAAAATAAAAAAGGAAAAGATGTACTGACTACAGTAGACTTTCTCCAAGCAAGAGACCTCCCGAAATAGACCCTCAGGAACATGGTGTCTGAATATTCATATTACTATTCTTACAAATTATGGTCGAAAACCGGTGTGATAACATACCTAGAACCTCCTCGTACTCAGTGGTTACGTTAGTGTAATAGTTTATTTTAATATAACAGAAGGGACCGTAAGAATGAGATGAGTGTAAAAATTCGGTAAACTCGGGATGAGTATAGGTCAAAGATGGAATAAAATTGGTTGTTTTCCACGTTTTCAGTCTCCAGTCACTACTTTTTAATGTGACACAATTGTTGTAAGTAGGACCACACTGACTGTCTACTGGGTTTAAATGTCTAAAACGAAAAATAGAAAAACAAGTAGTGAATAGATAGACGACTCATACTAACCCTTGGACTGTTAGTAGTGGGAGTGGAAATATCTAAGAGTGGAATTTTATGGATACATAAAGAAAGAGACCTTAAAGAAGTAAAATCTTCAGAAAATGGTGACAGACATAAGGGTCTATGGACATATGGAACGAAGACCCCTGTTATGTCAATGGATATTAGAAACACGGTGAGTTAACAAAAAAGAATAACAGGACCCACACTGACTCAAAAAGGAGGACTGCCGGTACAGGATACTGGTGATACACCGGTGGACGTTTGGGGACGTAATGTGCTAGTAGTACTTGTTATACCAGACGTAGTTCAAGGAGTAAGGACTAACGAGATTAGTAGTAGTAGGGTGGTAGACCGTACCCGAAACTCGAACTCAAAACACTGAGATTATAGTGAAACCGACACTACGACGAGGGTAGGACTTCTAATGAGGGAGTCTGTGTCTCAAGGATCTCGCTAAGAAGAACCAGGACTGACACAACTCTGAGTAAAAGTGGAACCACATACATTAGTACAGGATATGTATGTAGTAGTCCTGGTAAGAGTCTAAGGGAAGACGGGTCGTTTCCTTTTTCCGAAAAAGATGTACAAGAAGGACATATTAACACCAAAGATAGTGAATATTCGACGTAAAAGTAGATGTAGTTTGATGTACGTTTTCTTCGCCAACGATACTTATTTCACCACAGTCACGATTGTTAAAGTTAACGGGGGTATTACTTAGGAAAGTAAATATGAGACTCCTTGTTCGTTCACCATGTTCGAAAGTTTCTATACTAGTTTTCCCAACGTAGATAAAGTTTCTTGATTCTAATCACTTGAATTTTCTAGTTTCACATTTTGTTGAATATTAAAATGGTCAAAATAACTCTACATTAAAAAATAACTCTACATTAAATTGATAATATTTTAAGTGTTCAAAATTAACATGGTAACTGATGTGAGTTTCTTCAATTATCTCGATAGATTAGTGGTGATATTAGGTAAAATCTTGTAAAGGTAGTGGGGTCTATAAAAAGACTACTGATAACCGTCAGTCAGTGGTGAAAGTAGGGGAGTGGAGGTCATTCTTGTGACTAGAGAAAAGGATGAGATATTTAAACGAATAAGACCTGTAAAGTATGTTTACCTTTGTATATACATAAACACAGATTGAAGAAAATAAACCGTATTACAAAAACTCCAAGTAAGTACAACATCGTCAATAATCTTCGAACGAGGAAAAATATCGTTTATCATAAGGTAGTGTACCTATATAATGTAAGTCAAAAAGGAAGTGGTCAACTTGTAAACCCAACAAAGGTACAGTAATACTCTGTATACAAAAGTAAGAAACACGGATTTCACCTTAACAACTCAACATACCATGGATATCTCGACAAAAGATTTAGACATGGTACAATCAGGGTGGTCGTTACACATTTCCCAGGTCAAAGTAGTGCATGAGTGGTTGTGAACTTAAAACTGAGAAAAAAATAATACCGGTAAGAGTACTCACACATTACCGTGGTCTAATACCCAAACTAACCATAAAGGGATTACTACTTACTATGACTCGCAGAAAAGGACACAAATAGTAGACAAATATATAGAAGAAACTACTTTAAAGATAAGTTTATTAAGCGGGTAAAAATTAACCCAACGAACAGAAAAAAAAAAAATAACGTGGTGTACCATACGTACCAAGAATCAAGGGGGTGGTCTATAACTTGGGTACGGGGGACGTACTCTTTGGACTTCAAAATTGGTGACCTGACTATTCCTTCAAGGTCCAACGAACAGAAGAATGACTCAACATTCTTGAGAAACATATAAAAAATTATATTTAAATAAACAAAATTAACCTCCAATTAATGAAATGTTATAACATAACTAAAACGGTATGTAGTTGTACTTAGGTTCAGGAAATAGTCTATAAACTATAAGTTTTTACTTTATAAAAGAGGGTTAAACACCATACACTTATTTAGACACTTCGTTATAAGTAAATTTCAGTAAGAAAAGTCGTAACGAACATTATCGTTTTCCGTAATTCACGTTACAAAAAGTTATCTTCTGACGAGATAAGTTGTCTTCAAGGTAAGACATCTTATGGAATATAGATAATTTTTTTTATTTCATTCGAAAAACACATAACTGTATCTTTTAAAAGGTAATACGATATATAAATTTCATTCTTTCTACGTTTTGTCACGTATGTAGGAAAGACAACTCTTTTTCTACTTTTGAATAGTAGATTAATACGTATACGGATTTTTACGTAAGTCAAGTCAAGTCAAGTCAGCAAGTCAGTATTGTTACCTTTTTATCACTTTTATATACCTATCCATTGGTTCGTATATTCCTATTCCACTATAAAGATATGTAAGACGACAATGTTTCGAAGTTTTTGAGTATATTACTTATACTCATAAGTAGTACATTTATATATTTTCATGATATATGTTTATGTTAAATACGTTATATAAGGTAGTTTTTACTTTAATATCTATGATATATTTTACGTGAATATAAAGTAATTATAATTTTAGAATATAAATGTAAAATAGTGTAGATAAATTAAGTATAAGTAGTAAGTACGTTCAAGTAAGTATTAAGTATGTTAAATTTTATACAAATATAACTTACATAGATCGTATTTTGACTTATGGTTATACTGTGTAAGTTTGTACATAGTACGAGACTTTCACAGTTAAACTCCGTAAAAAATTTTATTTATAAAGACAAATAAACTTTAAATTTACAGTGACCTCTAGGACATAGTCGTCGGTCTAAAATCCCCACAAAAATAAAAAAATAAAAAATCCCCACAAAAATTTGAATTTACGTGTATAAACCTTTTCTACTGACTTCAATTTGAAAGTTGAAATTACCTTAAAAAATTTTGAGATTCATTTATATAATTTTATATTTCTATTCTATATTTCTGTCCTAGTCTTTAATTACTTTACTTTTTGTTTCTATGTCGTACTCCCTTTAATTATTTCACTCGAGGTTTTTTTGTCTTGATTGTTCCCAAAGTATAAGACCATTTTAACAATTCATTTATTATTCCTCCTATATCTATTATAATTTTTACCTCTCTGAAACTTTCGATGTTGAATCGTTTCTATTTTTACGGTATTTTTATAATATAGTCATTTACATTTAGAATCATTTTACTTGATGAAAAAAATTAAAAATAAAAATGAAATAAAATGAAATGTTATGACATAACCAAAAACGTATGTAACTGTACTTAGGCGGTGCCCACATGTACTCGAGGGTTTGTACTTGGGGGGAGGGTGGAGGGTGGGGTGTTGCAGGGAGACCTAGTAGGGGCACGTGGTCGGGGTTTGTAGGACGTAGGACGTAGCTTGTATCTGACCGCTAAGCAAAGAATGTACTATCATATGTACAAAGTTAAGGTAAGAGGGTTTAGTAGGGTGGGAGAGGAAAAGGGAGTCTCAGGTTTTCAGGCGAGATGTGTAGACACAGAGAAAACGACGGAACAATTTTTCTTATGTAAACTTAGTCAAGATTACTCTACCTACTTTGACCTCGGCTAATATGTCTCACTTCATTCGGTCTTTCTTTTTGTGGTTATGTTATATGATTGATGAAGAAAAATTTTACTGGACTTTTTTAATTTTCGGATTTATCATGAGATTTTAAATTCCTTTAATTAGTTAGCAAAACCAAAAAGGTCAACAGTACATACCTATACTCTCAACGTGGTATTTCTTCCGACCCACGGTTCCTTAACTACGAAAACTTGATACTACAACCTCTTCTAAGAACTCTCAGGGAACATGACGTTCTTCTAGGTTGGTCAGTTAGGATTTCCTTTAGTTAGGACTTATAAGCAACCTTCCTGACTCCGACTTCGACTTAGAGGTTATGAAACCGGTGGACTACGTTTCTTGACTGAGTGACCTTTTCTGGGACTACGACCCGTTCTGACTTTCGTCCTCCTCTTCCCCTACTGTCTCCTACTCTACCAACCTACCGTAGTGGTTGAGTTACCTGTACTCAAACTCGTCTGAGGCCCTCTACCACTACCTATCCCTTCGGACCGCACGACGTCAGGTACCCCAGGGTTTCTCAGTCTATGTTGGTTCGTTGACTTAACTGACTTAAAACAACAACAAGTCAACGATTCAGAACAGGTTGAGAAAAACTGGGGTACCTGACGTCCTTCTGTCCGAGGGGACAGGAAGTGGTAGAGGGTCTCGAACAAGTTTAAATACAGGTAACCCAGATTAATGATCTATAAAAATTTTAACTATTTTAAGTTTTAAGTAAGAACTAGTAAGAATCACTCAATACTTACCTTCACTTAACACCTCACAGGTTCATCTGGACTTTAACAATCAAAACGAGAAAGGATGGTACAATGAATGTTTTTTTTTTTTGGCAGACTATCACTCCATATAACAAAATGAAATCTTAATACTCACACGTCAGAGGATTTATGAACATTATTGCTCAGTACATTAACCCGTTTTGTGTGTACTCTACTTACCACGGGTTTTAGTTCCCTTCTGGATTAAGAGGGTGTTATCTTCTTCCACACCAAAGTGGTTCTCGTCGTTGAAACGTAAGGACTCTCGAAGAAGGGACTTGAGTCGTCTTAAGGAATTTGTTACTTTTTTTTACCACTTTTCTTTGGTGTGAATATAGTTGTCGTTTGTGAATGACAAAACGTGGACTGGATAAAGACTAAGATAACAACGTAGAAGGAAAGAGGTTCCTGTGTCAGGGTTAACTCTTGTCATAAAAAAGGTGGGTTTCAATTAATGTGATATCCAATTAATCACTGAAAACTTGGATACTAGGGTTCCGCAACATAACAAAGTCTACTAGGGACGATTGGACAACTCCTGGTCTATATTGAATATGGTAAGAACAATTATACATTAAACGTCTCTCACGAGAGAAAGACACGTCTCCAGTTCTATAGTCAAACGGGTTTGGTTTTTCTCGAAGAGTGGTTGTTGTTCTCAGAAATTAAGAAAATTGATATGTCTTGTATACTCGTAAAAAGGATCTTAATTTAGTCTTTTATAGGAAGTGAACCATAGGAATATTCTGGTATCTTCTATTTTCCTGTAGACTCTTTTTAGGGACCCTTTGACACCCGTTACCCTGAGATTTTCTAGAGACGAGTGAGTGTGTGAACGGTCACTCACGTTCACACACTCACACACTTTTTATAACATCCTGTGTGGTAGTCGATTGTTTCAGAAGAGTCGAGACTCAGTAGGATTCCTAGAAACACCAATTTAACGTGTCTTCGGTACTCGTCGATAGACTTTCCACTCATACTAAATGAACCAAGTTTCAATGTTCCGTCTTTCGAAACTGGATCCACAAAGTTTTGTGTCCAGGTTTTCTTAATTCTTGCACAAAGTGTTATCTTTAGTTATCAATATAGGTTACAATAAGATCAGAGACTTTTCACTGTAAACTTAAGATTATTTTGAAATCTTTCCACAGGAGACCTTTTAAACTTCCGATCCTGTCATTTAAAAATCCCCTTCTTATATCAGAGGGTACACACTTTGGGATTCTGAAGGAAAAGAGAATTAGGTCGTTTTTACAGAGGGATTACAAAGACAAAAAGAGTTTCCGAACTTATAGATGGTAATCTCTATTAAGGGACATAAATTACTCGTCATGGTGTTTTATATGAACTCTCCCATTTTATAATACGATAATTATTCACACAATCAGTGAGTCAGAATAGACTGAGAAACACTGGGGGACCTGACATAGGACGGACCTCATCCAACGTTAAAGGAGGAGGTCAAGTCAAGTCAAGTCAAGTCAGTGAGTCAGTACAGGCTGAGAAACGCTGGGGTACTTAGCGTCGTGTTGTCCGAAGGGACAGGTAGTGGTTGAGGGTCTCAAGTGGGATTGTGTACACGTAACTCAGTCACTACGGTAGGTCGGTAGAGTAGGAGACAGCAGGGGAAAAGAAGGACGGGGGTTAGGGAGGGTCGTAGTCCCAAAAAAGGTTACTCAGTTGAGAAGAGTACTCCACCGGTTTCATAACCTTAAAGTCGAAATCGTAGTAAGGAAGGTTTCTTGTGAGTCTTGACTAGAGGAAATCCTACCTGACCAACCTAGAGACACGTCAGGTTCCCTGAGAGTTCTCAGAAGAGGTTGTGGTGTCAAGTTTTCGTAGTTAAGAAACCGTGAGTCGAAAGAAGTGTCAGGTTGAGAGTGTAGGTATATACTGGTGTCCTTTTTGGTATCGGAACTGATCTGCCTGGAAACAACCTTTTCATTACAGAGACGAAAAATTATACGATAGATCTAACCAGTATTGAAAGGAAGGTTCCTCATTCGTCCGCAGAAAATTAAAGTACCGACGTTAGTGGTAGACGTGTCCCCGATAATTATTCTACGGTGTTATGTAGTCACTTGAATGCATACAATAAGACGTACTCAAATGGGTTATACAAAGTCCACTCTGATTCTATTATTGTCTATAAACGTTCCTCTCTTCAATCTTATAACACTCAAGTGTCCCGAATAGGGTCCAACTCCTCTCAAACCACCTGTGGTGTACACTCGTGACCCTAAGATCTGGTCTTCTGTTCCTTTCTATTATCCTTACGATGGGTTGAAGTTGTAGACCAGCCCACACCAGTGAGGGACCCACCAAGGTGTCATGGACTCTTTATTCGTCAATTAACTGTTCGGTAAATAATGTGTGGGTTCAGTCTGGGGACAGGTAGTTACGTTCTGTCACCTGAGACTTCACTCTAGACTCGTGTATAACCTTTCCCTGCGACGTGGGGGTCACCCTTCCCTTTTCGGTGTAAAGGGATCAGAGTCCCCTTTGAGTGGACTTCTAGTAATACCCTTTATCCACCTTTGTAGGTTCTCTTGTGTAAGTACAAGATTTGATTAACTCGAGAGAATCCTTCTAGAACAAGGTAGGGTTACTACTCTCTTTGGTCTCCGGGATCTCTGTCACTGACGTTTACCCTGTGTAAGGTAACCGATGTTTACACACGTAATCAACGAGTGAGACACACTAAGAAACGTTGGGGTTCCTGACACATCGGGTGGTCTGAGGAGACAGGTACCTAAAGGTTCCGTTCTTATAACCTCACCCAACGGTAAAGGAAAAGGTCCCATAGAAGAACTGGGTCCCTAGAAGGACTGGGTCCTTAGCTTGGTCGTAGAGGACGTACCGTTCGTCTAAGAAAATGACAGGCTCGGTGGTCCCTTTGGGATGTTTACATTACTTAATAATGAGAACTTCTGGTTGATAGTAAGATGATATTGGGAATTGAGTCTTTATTTATGTGGGAACCGTGACTAAATAAAGTAAGGGACTTTCAATGAACTGTCGTAGTGTCTCTTCTATAACCATTAAAAGACAAAGAGTTTTCTATTTCTCCTCTTTATTTAGTCAGTTTATTTCTCAACTCTTCCGTCACAAAATATCACCAATACTTGACCCAGTATATCTGTCTACCAATTATAAGGACGAAATGGTGTAGGATTCAGTAACCGGAACCCATGTTAAGATTTGTAAAGACCTGACACTAAAGGAGTCAACATTTTACTCCTAATTTAATGTTGGTCGGAGTCTCTCGACGAAACTCTTAATTTACTACATGAGATTTACAAATTGCATTAATAACTGTAAATCATGGACGGAATAAACTTAATTTAACTTATTTTACTTTTCCCCTAAGAGATGTGACCATAGAGGTAATTTTCGGATAAGAATAGGGTCCTTAAAGAAGTACTCTTCAAATAAGAAGTTAATTTTTGTATTTATACGGACTTCACTCATTGTATTTATACCGATGGTCGAATATTTTGGGATCCACTTGAATAAAGGAGGGTGTCGTGACTGCCATTCACAAGGGACTTCATTATATCTCTGACTCCTTAGTCGATCTTACCTGACTCATGGGAACCTTCTAATTTTGTGTGTGTGTAATCTTCACCGTTTGAAGGATTCCCCACTCACCTTTAGTCCCTTTGGTTTTTTTGGGGATTTTAAGAGAGGATTAAAACCGTGTCACGTTTTTCTCGTATCTTTAGTCTAAATCTTTTGACTCTAAGAAGGAATCTGAAACGAGGATCACTCGGACCACTGACGACTGGGAGACTAAAGATAGAACTTTTAATCTCCCAACCGATTTTGTTAATAATTCCACTAAACATAGAGTTAAATGAAGCGAGAGAATTCAGGAACTGGTAAAGTAAATGACATTCGACCGTAGGTAAGTTGATTCCAAAACACAAAAGACACAAAACCCAAAAAACAAAAAAAAAAACGAAAAAAAAAAAGAGAGAACAAGGAAACGTTATCAAGTTTCTCTTTCTCTATTCCGTTGTACATCTCCAGTATTTTCTCTAAAGAATATTTAATCACCCCCCTTAAAAACCCCTGAAGAGTTCATGTTACTTTACTTTGTTCTCCTGGGATCCTTTTCCTCTCTTAAACTTTCGACGTCAATGACTTTCCTTCACTTATAGGTTTCCTTGTTACGAACTTAATTCTCTGAACCCGTCCTTTAGTGTAATCTTTCATATTTATCACATCTAGTACTTACATTCTTTAAGTCTCTCTTATTCAGTGTACAATGTAACATATGTCGACTTAATGAAGGTACATTTATCTGAATAGTTACTTATAATGTAAACACCTTGAACTCCTGGAATATTAAAACATAAATTAGAGTTTCTATCGTCTTTTGAATTTTATACATATGTCTTATGTTATTCTCCACTCTCCATTTAGATCCCTATTCCACCCCTTTTCATACTCTGTCATACACTTGTGTCCCTTTCCGTCATTCAGGACCTTCTTCTTTATCTCACTTATCTCACATAAACTATAGACAAGATACGGTCCGTCCTACGATTCTCGACCTTCTTAATTACATAAATTAGAAATATGATTGGGAACTTTTTATATGTTAATAATAAACGTACAGTGTCTGGTCCTTTGTCTCGGGTAATGATTTTAAAGGTTTCAAAGTACTGGTACACACTTGGGTTCATAGTTCGGGACCATAGATAAATAAGGTCTTGAAGGTGAGAATTGGGGATGGAGAAAAAAAATTCGAAGAGACCCAGAAGTAACGACACCCACCCGAAAGAGATCAACGTGACTCGTCTCCGATTAGGGATCAACACCACACACCCAAAGAGCAGCACCACCGAGGAGAGCCAACACCTCGTGTCCGACATCTCGGATACCCGAAGTCGTCGACGCCGAACGTCCGAGATCTCACGTCCGAGTCATCAACACCACGTACCCGAATCAACGGGACGTCGTACACCCTAGAATCAAGGACTTGGTCCCAAGTTTGGGTATAGGGGTATAGAACCGGTGGTCCTTTCAGGGTATAGGAGGACGACCTGGTGGTCCCTTCAGGGTAGGGATACAGAACATTAATTGGGTCCACCCGAGAGAGTCTCCTCTGGATTCTGACCCACCGTTAAGAGGAGTCGGTTCAAGGAAGACTCTTTTACTCCGTTTCTCTACCCGTTTCACTTTTGGAATGGTGGTCCGGCGGAGGAAGGGAGACGTTAGGAAGGAAGTTCTGTGGTGACAATTGGGGTTCATCGAAATTTTCTAATTAAGAATAAGTTAGAATCCATATCTACTACATCAAAGCACATTAATACCCTCTACTACTGATTTTAACTAGTGAATAGAAAGGCTAAAGATCTTAACGGAGTTATGTGACTCTGGGAATTCACGTCTAATTTTGGATTTTATATTTACTTACTACATTGAAAAGTCAATGTGAAATTTGCTTTGCTCAGTTAGTTAATAGCTCCTGTTTTACGGGCCGGAGTAAGTGAGTCATTTGAACATAACGTATAGACGATGCACCGTCCTTTTTTTTAAATCGGGACCCAAATGTCACCAAATGTTTTATTTAGGTAGACACAAGAGTACCTGGGACGATAGATCATCTCCTATTTTCATTTTTCATTTACCTATTCCTACGAACCCCGACCACGTGACTCTACTGGGTCTCCCTACCATGTCCCTCCTTCCTCCCTACCCCCAAGTCCTACCCCTTGTACACATATGGACACCGTCTAAGTACAACTACATACCGTCTCGGTTATGTTATAACATCTCATTAACTAGAGATTAACTTCACTTATTTAAAACACACACACACACACACACACATTCTTTAAATAAAAAAAAATAAAATAAAAAAAAATTAAAATTTTAGAAATTAAGAATGTACGCAAGGGTTTGTACTTGGGGGGAGGGTGGAGGGAGGGATATTGTAGAGAGACCCAGTAGGGGTAACTTCACTTATTTAAATATAATTTTTTTATTATTATTTTCTTTATCTCTCACACGAGTGTTGTGACCTCCATCTTTGTTATGTCTATCCTAAGAGTCTCTACGTAGAAACTCCCCTAATACAAATTCAACCGTGGACTATTTGTTCTAGGTTAGTGTGTTCTTACGTTTGTCTCGTAAAGATCTTCTTTCTTTTGACGTTTTCCAGCCCCTACCTTTTCTTAAACCGTAGAAGTTCCTTGTCTACCTCTTCCGCTACCGTTGGGTGAGGTCATGAGAACGGACCTTTTAGGGTACCCGCCTCCTCGGACCACCCGACGTCAGGTACCCCAACATTTCTCAGCCTGTACTGACTCGTTGAAGTGAAAGTGAAAAGTGAAAGTACGTAACCTCTTCCTTTACCGTTGGGTGAGGTCACAAGAACGGACCTCTTAGGGTCCCTGCCCCTCGGACCACCCGACGGTAGATACCCCAGCGTGTCTCAACCTGTGCTGACTTCGCTGAGTCGTCGTCGTCGTCGTCGTCGTTCCTTGTCTTCTGGGTTTGTCGATTCGACCTCTGTTTAATCCTCGTAAAGTGTTGCTCTAGTACTTTATAGAATATTTGGTCTCATTCCTCAGACTGAAAATAAGGTTCCCAATACCTTGAGGTCACTCACTAACATTTGTCTCTTTACCTAGAATACATTCCAAAACTTTTAATGAGACTAAGATAAAAAGCTTATCTGAATACTCGCATGAAGACACACCAAATTTTCCCTTCTCTCGTCTCTCTACACTCCGTGGAATCTCCTCTTACACCTAGTAGTAGTCTTCGTTCCTTCGTCTCCGTCTCTCCTCTTTTTTAAATTAAAGTGTTGGAATTAACATCAGTGAGGACATAGGGTGTATCTTGGTTCTACTGTCGTGTCGAACTTCAAAATAACAGCCCTTTAATGTTTGGTACACATAAAAATACTGTCACAAAAAGACAAGTAATTGTGACTATTATTTCGGACCGAAGGAAAGGTAAACCAACAATTGGTTTATTAAGGAAATTATAACTTAATTATGATGTGACTATATCATTATTCTTAGAAATTCATCTCGGAAGACTGATCATAGGTCATATTACGAGTCGTCACTCTTAGGTCATCGTTATTACTAATTAATTGGTGACGAGGTTATCGTAAGAAATAATTGTCCATTTATTTTATCGTAAAAACTAAGTGTCCATTTATTTTATTTTGGAACCGAATACATTGATTCAATTGTAATCGATCCTTAAAGTACAGTAGGGAGACGATTGAGTACATTGTCAGATCAAGAGACTAGATTAAAGAGAGAAAAAATTGTGTGTCTGTGTTGGTGTCAGTCCTTGGTCCCTACTTTTTAATATGTCGTTATTGTTGTAAGTAGGAACACCCTGATTGGCTGCTGGGTTTAGATTTCTAAGACGACAAGTAAAAAAACAAAGATTGGATGGAAAACTCACAACAACCCTTGGACTAGTAGTAATGAGAGTGAAACCATCTAGGAGTGGAGTTTTGTGGGTACATGAAAAAGGAGGTCTTAAAGAGGTAGAACCTTCACAGTAAGTGTTGGCAGACGTAAGGGTCCAAGGAGATGTGTTACCGGAGACCCCTGTTATGACAATGGATGTTACGTACACGGTGAGTTAATAAAAAACAACAATAGGACCCACACTGACTCAAAAAGGAGGACTGCCGGTACAGGATACTGGCGATGCACCGGTAGACGTTTGGGGACGTAATGTGCTGGTAGTACTTGTTGTACCAGACGTAGTTCAAGGAGTGACCGACAACGTACTAACGAGATTAGTAGCAGTAGGGTGGTAAACGGTACCCGAAACTCGAACTCAAAACACTGAGATTACAGTATCTAGTGAAACCGACACTACGACGAGGGTAGGACTTCTAATGAACAAGTCTGTGTCTCAAGGATCTCGCTAAGCAGAACCAGGACCGATATAACTGCGAGGACAAGTGGAACCACACGCATTAGTACAGGATATGTATGTAGTAGTCCTGGTAAGAGTCTAAGGGAAGACGGGTCGTTTCCTTTTTCCGAAAAAGATGTACAAGAAGGGTATATTAACACCAAAGATAGTGAATACCTTGGACGTAGAAGTAGATATAATTTGGTGTACGTTTTCTTCCCCATCGATAATTATTTCACCACAGTCAAGAATGGTGGAGACAACGTGGTCATAACTTAGGAAAGTAAATAAGAGACTCCTTGTTCGTTCACCATGTTCGAAAGTTTCTGTACTAGTTTTCCCAACGTAGGATAAAGTTTCTTGATTTTACTAATGACTCATGTTTTTTTTTTGTGTGTTTAACATTTTCATAAGGAACCATAAGTAAAATAACAAGAGATTACCATATAATCGGTACCAAAATATGTAGTGTTGGAGTAATGTAAATCGTTGATGGTAATTATGTACATAACTATTAGGAAAATCGAGTCAGATAGAGGTCCTTATGTACCCCCTCCTTAAGAGACATTTATAAATATTGTTATACAGACAATCAAGTTCTTGGTTCTTTACATCCGTTATAGTTACATGATAATATAACCACGAGTCGATGAGGAGAAAATGACTGACTATACAAGATTCGACTCAGGGTCTAGAGGGTCCTTGTCGTCACTGTTACCAAAGTGGTCACATACTTATACAGACTTGAGTAACATATGTAATTTATTACACTTAAAGACACTTTTATACATTAAACGTGTATACAATTTACACTTATAGTTAATATTGAGTTATTTCGACAGAAGTTTTACCTTTTAATAAACACTTCAGTATACGTGTCTAAGTAAAGGAAGATCCTATGTGAAAGACAGTTCGTACACGAACAAACGGTGAAACTATAACTACTGACATAGAGATTCTGTTGTATAATACCATTAATTAATATTGTGGAATTCCGAAAAAAGAAAAAATTGTATTTAAATAAATAAAATTAACTTTCAATTAATAAAATGTTATAACATAACCAAAACGGTATATAGTTGTACTTAGGTGGTGTCCACATGCACAAGGGGTAGGACTTGGGGTGAGGGAGGAGGGAGGGGCATGGTAGGGAGACCCAGTAGGGTTACGTGGTCGGGGTTCGTAGGTCATAGTACGTAGCTTGGCCCTGACCACTAAGCAAAGTATATACTATAATATGTACAAAGTTACGGTAAGAGGGTTCAGTAGGGTGGTAGAGGGAGAGGGAGAGGGTGTCTCAGGTTCTCTAACAAAATATGTAGACACAGAGAAAACGACAGAGTGTATGTCCCAATAGCAATGGTAGAAAGATTTTAGGTATATATACGCAATCATATCACATAACCACAAAAAGAAAGACCTAATGAAGTGAGACATATTAGCCGAGGTCAAAAGTAGGTGGAGTAATCTTGACTAAGTTTACATAAGAAAAATTACCGACTCATTATGAGGTAACACATATACATGGTGTCGAAAGAACAGGTAAGTAGACGACTACCTGTAGATCCAACGAAGGTACAGGACCGATAATATTTGTCACGACGTTACTTGTGACCCCATGTGCACAGAGAAAGTTAAAACCAAAGGAGCCACACAACCCCATGTGCACAGAGAAAGTTAAGACCAAAGGAGGCACACATACGGGTCTTCACCCTAACGACCCAGTATTCCGTCAAGATAAAGCTCAAAAAAATTCCTTAGAGGTGTGACAAGAGGTATCACCGACATGATCAAACGTAAGGGTGGTTGTCACATTTTCCCAACGGAAAAGAGGTATGGAAGAGGTCGTAAATAACGAACATCTGAAAACCTAGCGTCGGTAAGACTGACCGGACTTTACCACGAAGTAATACCAAAACTAAACGTAAAGGGATTATTACTCACTACAACTCGTAGAAAAGTACACAAACAATCGGTAGACATACAGAAGAAACTTCTTTACAGATAAATCAAGAAACCGGATAAAAAACTAACCCAGAAAAAAAAAAGACCTTAACTCGATGTCCTCAACGAACATAAAAAAATCTAATCAACAAACAGTCAACGAAGTAAACGATAATAAAAGAGGGTAAGTCTTCCGACACAAAAGTGGAACGAATATCAAAGGAAACAACACGTCTTCGAAAATTAAAATTAATCCAGGGTAAACAAATAAAAACATAAATAAAGGTTGTAAGACCCTCCACACAGTATCTCCTAGGACGACACTAAATACAGTCTCTCACAAAACGGATACAAGAGGAGATCCCCAAAATATCAAAGACCAGAATACAAATTTAGAAATTAGGTAAAACTCAAATAAAAACACATACCACAATCTTTCACAAGATCAAAGTAAGAAAATGTTCACCAACTGGTCAAAAGGGTCGTGGTGAACAATTTCTCTAACAGAAATTGGGTAACATATATGAACGGAGGAAACAACTTCTATTCCACAGGTATCCACACACCCAAATAGAGACCCGAAAGATAAAACAGGGTAACTAGATATAACTACTGACACCGAAACATCATCTCGGACTTCAGTCCGTCCAACTAAGGAGGTCAAGGTAAGAAGAAAAAGTTCTAACGAAACCGATAAGCTCCAAAAAACATAAAGGTATGTTTAACACTTTAATAAACAAGATCGAGACACTTTTTATGACAACCCTCGAACTATCCCTAACGTAACTTAGATATCTAACGAAACCCATCATACCGAAAAAAGAATTATTTACTAGTCTGAGATTAGAATTTTACACTTTTCTTTTTATTATTTAGAAGATCTACTTTCAATCTTATTATAAAGGTACTAGATCCCCATTTCTTAAAAAAATATATAACCTCATATCAACTAATTGTTACAACACAATCAAAGTCCATATGTCGTTTCACTGAGTCAATATGTATACGACAACAACACCAGTAAAATGGACGAATCAGTACAGGTTGAGATCACCTCACCCAACGGTAAAGGAAGTGGTGGTCAATATGTATATGTACATAGATAAAAAAAGATTAGAAAAGATTAAGAAAAGGGTAAATCTAAGAATGTCTTATAACTCGTCTCAAGGTACACCAATTTATTATATAAAAATTTGATTTTTGTCTTTCGTAATTAGTAAAAAAATTTCGGATTTTTTAATTGAAAAAATTTCATACCATTTGACTTGATAAAATGTTAATCCTTCCAAGGTAAGTAGTTTTTTGTAATCTCTTACTTTCCGTCTATATACTCAGATCTTCTCATAAGTCTATTTACACCCTCATACTTAAAAAGGACCTAAAGAATACCAAGGATATTTTACAGTTGAAAAAACCAACCGTAAACCCTTACGATTAACCGTCAACTCTTACGGTTAAGGGTTTAGAAGAGGACGGAATTCTTAATCCAGATGTCGGTAAACCGATCAATTAACGAGACTAGGTTTTTCTATTATTATTTAAAGATAGAGGAGATCGTTCAGTTTACCAATGTCGGTTTCTGACAGAAATCCAATTTGTGGTTCCAAGGTCCTTCTGATCTTAACAAAGGGATTAATAAAATGTGTAGTTCCTTCTTCCTTTGAGTCCTTGAACCGACGGTAGAGATTTAACATTTTCGATTCTGGAAGTACCTAGATAGAATGAGGACCTCTGTAAAGTAAATGGATAGTTTACCGATCTCATTTTTCTTCTGGGAAAGACCTTCCCTCGTTTGTTGACGGAGGAAAAGGAAATATTCGTCTCTTAATAAAGAGGAGTAGATAACAGATACCCGAAGGGTCCACCACGATCACTATTTCTTGGGTGGACGGTTACGACCTCCATATCCTCTTCTTTCAAGTTAGGGATCCAAGTCTTCTAAGGGGTCGTCCTTCCGTACCGTTGGGTGAGGTCATAAGAACGGACCTTTTAGGGTACCTGTCTCCTCGGACCACCCGATGTCAGGTACCCCAGCGTGTCTCAGCCTGTGCTGACTTCGCTGAATCATACGTACGTAACGACACCCAAATCTTAACGAGTGTGTCCTATGGACTGAACCGATAGAAGTACAATGACGTCACTAATCTGAATCCCACTCCTCTAGATTATATGAATAATAAATAAACGCAATCAGCGAGTCAGTGTAGATTGAGAAACTTTGGGGCTCCTGACATCGGGTGGTCCAAGGAGACAGGACACCCGATTATTTCCAACTCCCAAAGGGACCACCGAGTCTCCAATTTCGCAGACGGACGTTACGTCCTCTGGACCCAAGCTAGGGACTCAACCCTTCTAGGGGACCTCTTCCTTTACCGTTGGGTGAGGTCATAAGAACGGACCTCTTAGGGTACCTGACTCCTCGGACCACCTGATGTCAGGTGTCCCAGCGTTTCTTAGTCTGCTGAGTATACGTGAAAGATTCTGGTCTCCTAATGTATCGATGAGTGGTTTACAACTTTTACAATCAGTGAGTCCGTACAGGGTTGAGAAATGCTGGGGTCCCTGGCATCGGACGGTCAGAGGAGACAGGTACTCTAAAGGGTCCGTTCTTATGACCTCACCCAACGGTAAAGGAAGAGGTCCCCGAGAGGGGTTGGGTCCCTAGTTTTACCTCAGAAGACGTGACGTCCTCCTAAGAAATGACAGACTTTGTGATCCTTTCGGGGTATAAATAAATGACTCTCCATTTATTCGTCCAGTCCTTCGTTGTCAATCTTGACCTTAACCTTGTTGTCTGACCAAAGTTTATCCTTTTCCTCATACAGTTCCGACATACTACAGTGGGACGAATAAATTGAAGATACGTCTCATGTAGTACTCTTTGTGACCCACCCTTTTTCGTGTTCGACCTTAGTTCTAACGACCCCCTTCATAGTTATTGGAGTCTATACGTCTACTGTGGTGGGAATACCTTCTTTAACTTCTCGTCGATTTGTCGGAGAACTTTCACTTTCTCCTCTCACTTTTTCAACCAAATTTCGAGTTGTAAGTCTTTTGCTTCTAGTACCGGAGACCAGGGTAGTGAAGTACCCTTTATTTACCTCTTGGTCACCTTTGTCACAGTCTGACATAAAAAGACCCGAGGTTTTAGTGACGTCTACCACTGACGTCGGTACTATAATGTTCTACGAATGAAGAACCTTCTTTTCAATACTGGTTAGATCTGTCGTATAACTTTTCGTCTCTGTAATGAAACGGTTGTTTCTAGACAAATCAGTTTCAATACTAAAAAAGTCATCAGTACATACCTACACTCTCAACCTGATATTTCTTTCGACTCACGACTTCTTAACTACGAAAACTTGACACCACAACCTCTGTTGAGAACTCTCAGGAAACCTGTCGTTCTTCTAGGTTGGTCAGTTAGGATTTCCTTTAGTCAGGACTTATAAGTAACCTTCCTGACTACAACTTCGACTTTGAGATTATGAAACCGGTGGAGTACACTTCCCGACTGAGTAAACTTTTCTGGAACTACGATCCTTTCTAACTTCCGTCCTCCTCTTCCCCTACTGTCTCCTACTCTACCAACCTACCGAAGTGGCTGTGTTACCCGTACTCAAACTCATTTGAGACCCTCAATCACTACTTGTCCCTCCGGACCGCACGACACCAAGTACCCCAGTCTTTCTCAGCCTGTGCTGACTCACTGACTTGACTTGACTTGACTGGACTCTCTATTTATTATTCTTTAGACGGAGACTAGATCTTATGGAGCCACATGTAAGTTCTAATTTAATTATCTTTATTTATAAAATTTTAGTTGTTATTTTTTCATAATATAAGGTATGAAATCAAAGTTAAATTTCAATGACACATATTGTAGTTGTATGTTTTTAGTCAACATAATATATATACGGTTTTTGTTTGGTCTTCTTATACTTTGATTCCATTCTGTGGTAAATGTTTAGTTTATCACCACTCACTTATATACGTCCTAAATAACCTCTTTTTATATTGTAAGATAAACATCTGTAAAATTTCTAAGTTTATTTATCGACATGGTATGAATACCCGATCTTTTGTTTTGTAGAATTGTTAAAAGTGTTCAAATGATATCCATATTACGTTAGAGTCATTCCTAAAGTTGTCTAAAAAAACATTATGAACTATCCGTTTTTAAAGACGACTCAATGTTTCCTATTTTTAATTACTGTGTAAGATTTTCTTCCTATTGTTTTACTTTAATAGTTTCTAGTGATTAATAAGATTTCACTTTTTCACTTTCACTTTCACTTTCACTTTCAACGAGTCAGTACAGGTTGAGAAACGTTAGGTCAGGTACCTTAAGAGATCCGGTCTTATGACCTCACCCATCGGAAAGGGAAGAGGTCCCCTAGAAGGGTTGGGTCCCTAACTTAGGTCCAGAGGTCGTAAAACCCGTCTAAGGAATAGTCGACTCGATAGTCCCTTCGGGATCAATTAATTCTGTCGTATAATAACAACATCCTTATCTGTTTATCCGGTTACCTTCTATTAACTTGAATCTTTCACTGAGCATATATACACTTGGGAATTAAATACTATTTCAATAGTGATTTTACCTTTTCCTGTCAGAATTGTCGTTTGTTGACCCTTATAAACTACAGATATACCCTTTTTCACTTTAACCTATAGTTAATGTCTTCTTTAGTTAAAGTTTACTTAATATCTGTATTTGAATTTTCAGTTTTTTAATTTCTTCTAATATACCTTCTTATAAAAGTACCGTCACCCAATCCCTTTTAAAAAGAATTGAACGACGACGACGACGACGACGACGACGACGACGACGATTTAGCAAAGTCAGTACAGGCTGAGACACTCTGTGGTATCTGCCTTCGGGTGGTCCGAGGGGGCAGGGGTCCTAAGAGGTCCGTTCTTGTGACCTCACCCAACGGTAAAGGAAGAGGTTACGTACTTTCACTTTTCACTTTTCACTTACACTTCAGCAAGTCAGCATAGGCTGAAAATCGCTGGGGTACTTGACGTGGGATGGTCCGAGGAGGTAGGTACCCTAAAAGAATTGAATCCATGTTGTTTTTTAACTATTGAAACTGACGTAATTTTAATTCTTAGACAAGTGTTTACTTTTAGTAATTGTCTCGTTTTTTATCATTCTATAGACGTTGAGTATATTAGGTTTTTCATAAATAGAAGTCTTATATATTTCTTAAGGTTGCATAGTTATCTCTTTTCTGTCTATTGGGTTACTTTTTCTTCACTCGTTCTCTGACCTTTTTCCTGAAGTTTTTTCTCTTTATATTTACCGATTATAACGATATCTTTTAAGAAGTGGATGTGGTTGTTAGTACCTTTTTTCGTTTAATTCTAGTGTACTCAAGTTGTAGTGTATCAGTCTATCCATTTACAACTGTTAGACTTCAGGTTCATTCCTTCGATACCTCGTCTCTCGTTAACCTATAACATTTGTTAAGTTGGTGCAACTTTAGTTAACTCGTAATGATAATTTCAACTTTATTATGTATGGGTTATTGGGTCGTTAAGGTGAACACCTTATGTACACAGTCATCTTGACATGTAAAGTATTACAAAGGTTTTACTTTTTATTTAGGGACGATTGATTTACTTACTTATGTACCACCGTCTAAGTATGTTACCTTACGACGACGCCGATTCAGTGAAGTCAGTACAGGCTGAGACACACTGGGGTATCTACCGTCGGGTGGTCCGAGGGGGCAGGGAACCTAAGAGGTCCGTTCTTGTGACCTCACCCAACGGTAAAGGAAGGGGTTATGTACTTTCACTTTTCACTTTCACTTCATCAAGTCAACACAGGCTGAGAAGCGTTGGGGTATGTGACATCGGGTGGTCCGAGGAGGTAGGTACTCTAAAAGGTCTGTTCTTATGACCTCACCCCAACGGTAACGGAAGAGGCTATGTTACCTTATAATATTACGTTTACTTACTCAGTGTCGATAGTCGTCGTTGTGTTTACTTGACATACGTATTTTGACTTGTTTTCTTCACTCTGTGTTTTTTATGTATGTTACATTTAGGTAAAAATATTTCCAACTTTTGTCCGTTGTTTTTTGATATAACAAATTCCTAGGTATTCCATTATTTTAAAATTTACATTCTTTAAATTAAACAACTTTAAAAGAGTATATATTTACCTCTATGTTTATTCAGGTAAAAGTTTTCTAAAGACTCTATTAACTTCTTCAATTAGGTGCATTGTCTGAGTGGGGGGGGTGGAGGCGAATTTTTCTTCATCTCTAGTGAATTATCGTGTCAATAAGTATTAAAAGAGGAACCGGAACGATAATTACAAACACCACAATCATAACGGTAACAAAAAATAGAAAACTTTAGAGACTCTTGTGTTTGTCAATAGGTTTTACTTCAAAGAGTGTTGGAAAAAAAGGAAAAACTCATATTAGAAACATGAAGCAAGAATATTATATTATAGTTTTTCTGCTTGTTCTTCTTTTTTACTTGTCTTTTATTCTATTATAAACTAATATAAACCCCCATCCACCACCTACTTACTGTTAGTATTACACTCTCTACCGAATTAAAGATTACTTAAGTCTTCATGACATGTCCCGATGAGTGTGGAGATGTTTACTTTCTCGGGAATTAACACGTCTAAAATCTTTTTACTAAGTGTTTCATAAAAGTCTTACACCCCGAGAAGTTACTGGGAGTTTAACACAGTGGTTGCACCATCGTACAAAGTTACTATTGGTTCACCATTAAAAAGATCGGTAGAAGTTTCCAGAGTGGAGTAATGAGAGTAGAAGAGAGAGTCTATGAATCCGACATCGACTGAGAGTGATATGGTAAAAAAATAGAAAAAAAGGGCTTATATAACTTTATATTAACTGTACATTATAACTCATTGAAATTCTACATGTTACACTATTAAATTATGAGAGTAACATGAAAATTGTATCAGAAGAACCGGGAAGAAGAGAGTTTATACACAGGTGTTGAACGAGTGTTTCAACAGTTGTTAACTACGAGTAATTGTGGAGACGGAGAACTCTTTGGATATACGTCCACTTCTTCGTTGTCAATCTTGACCTGTACCTTGTTGTCTGACCAAGGTTTATCCTTTTCCTCATGTAGTTCTGACATATAACAGTGGGACGAATAAATTGAATATACGTCTCATGTAGTACTCTTTGTGACCCGACCTACTTCGTGTTCGACCTGAGTTCTAACGGCCCTCTTTATAGTTATTGGAGTCTATACGTCTACTGTGGTGGGAATACCTTCTTTCACTTCTCCTTGATTTTTCGGAGAACTACTTTCACTTTCTCCTCTCACTTTTTCAACCGAATTTCGAGTTGTAAGTCTTTTGCTTCTAGTACCGTAGACCAGGGTAGTGAAGTACCCTTTATCTACCCCTTTGTCACCTTTGTCACAGTCTGAAAAAAAAGGACCCGAGGTTTTAGTGACGTCTACCACTAACGTCGGTATTTTAATTTCCTGCGAATGAGGAACCTTCTTTTCAATACTGGTTGGATCTATGGTATAAGTTTTCGTCTCTGTAATGAAACGGTTGATTCCAGGTAGATCAGTTCCGATACCAAAAAGGTCATCAGCACATACCTACACTCTCAACCTGACACTTCTTTCGACTCGCGGTTTCTTAACTACCAAAACTTGACACCACAACCTCTTCTGAGAACTCTCAGGGAACCTGACGTTCCTCTAGGTCGGTCAGGTAAGACTTCCTCTAGTTGGGACCCTAAAGAAACCTTCCTTACTTCGATTTCGACTTTGAGGTCATGAAACCGGTGGAGTACGCTTCTCAACTGAGTAACCTTTTCTGAAACTAAACCCCTCCCTAACCCCCGTCCTCCTCTTCCCCTGTTGTCTCCTACTCTACCGACCTACCGTAGTGACTGAGCTACCTACATTCAAACTGACTTGAGGTCCTCAACCACTACCTGTCCCTCCGGACCGTACGACGCTTAGTACCCCAGCGTTTCTCAGTCTGTGCTGACTCGTTGACCTGACTTGACTTGACTTGTGGAGACTTGAACTCAGGTGTCCCGTGGAAATCGAAGAATCCCTTTGACTAGGGGTACACGTAAGAGATTTTCCTTGTCTATTTTGGACCCAGTGACAACTATTGTGTCCTAGACGTTTCTTCAGGTATAGAACCGAAGATTCCTCTCGTTGTATTAAAGAGTGTCTAATCTTTTAAATCCCATAAAAGTCAGACTAGTCAGGAGGAAAAATTAGGATAGTGACGATGAAAAATGTCAAAAAACCATACGATAAAACGGGGACAATTCATCTTGGGACAGAGAGTTCTTGACTTCAAATTAGATTAAACTTAATAAATTGTATTATCTCTTTTATTTATTAAGAGAATGATAAATCAATTCGGAATATTTCAACTTATGAAAGTACTTTCTCGTACCGCCCTATTCCGTTCTGTTATGTTTATTTAATACGATTAAAAAACGATAAACATCTGATGCACCTAGAGTGGAAACTAAGTAGAAAATCATAGTTGGTCCATTTGTCTGGTGGTGACAGTAAGTTTGATACTTGTCATATTCGGGAAATACAAAGATCAAAGGTTTTAGTGACTACATTAGTAATCACCTGTGTCTGGTACTTTAAAATGGTGACACTTTAAGACTTTCTTTTACATTTCGATGACAATTTTTAAAGTCCACTCATGTTGGTCCCTTTATTCTAGGTCTAGCCTCTTTTGGTCTAAGTCCAAAGTGGAATGGACAAGAGAGTTATAAGTACATACCGGTAATACCCTATAATCACTACAGACTTTCATATACTTAAAAGATTGATTGGTATGTCCAACTAATTTCCTAGGGAATTTTACAGGAAACGGTGTTCTTATAAAAATTATAAGATAGTTCACGTTTTTATACATTGACAGTTCAAACGGAAGGAATCACTGATGGTCATATAGATGTTTCTTGTTAATATTGGTAATTATGACCGTAGTTAAAGGAGTAAAGACACGAGATTCTTGTCACCTTTGTGTATAAAAACACTAAATATTGGTCGGAGATAAGGATCTATAGTAAGTCGTCAGAAGTTTTGAAACTCGTTTTAGGTAAGACCCCCGATACAGGATACTGACGGTGTTATAGAGAGAGGGGTCAACATACGGTCTAGTCACGGGTCTTCTGAGACCGTTACTTTACATTCACTTTTCACTTTCACAATCAGTGAGTTAGTGCAGGTTGAAAACGTTTGCGGTACCTGACATCGGACGGTCAAAGGAGACAGGTACGTTAAGAGGTCCGTTCTTATAATCTCACCCAACGGTAAGGGAGGAGGTCCCCTAGAAAGACTGGGTCCCTAGTTTGGGTCCAGGGACCATAACGTCCGTTTAAGAAATGGTAGACTCGGTGGTCCCTTCGGGTATTTCGTATTCCGAATTACGTATAGTTATGTTAAATCACTACCGTCTTCGGACCTGTATCCTTTTTTGAGTACCATATTTTACTATCATAAGACTTTGTCAGAGTATTAGAATTTCCGGTTTATCTGTAAGTAGGGTTTTTTAATTCCTTCCATCGTTTTTGTTTGTCGAAACCTAAACCCCAAATATCGTAACGGACATAACCCTCTTACAGGTGTCCAATGAAATTTCTCCTTTGGTCCGTTGATCTGACACTTCCTCTACTCCCAGTCGATGTATATACTACTTCATAGTCCATCACATACTTCCCCTTGTGTTTTTCTTCTCTTTTCTTCTTGTTTCTCTTTTTGAATATGGTTCTTGTATCTTCATTTTTTCTGTGTCTCTTGATTTTAGCCTATTTTGATAAATTTACATCCTTTAAATACTTATAAAGTATTCATTCATTCCCTTTCTGTCTCAGTAAGAACACACTGTACAGACACAATTCTTGGGTCCTTAGTCTCTTTACTGTTTTCGAAATAATTAACTTTGTTGTAAAATACAAAATCACAAGAATGGGGTAATATATTTAAGAGATACGTGTAGTAAGGATACACATAAAATCTAGTAAGAAACACAAATTAGTTAAAATAAGTACAAAATTACACTTTTATGACTAGGTAATTTTATAAGTGAACGGTTTTTTTCTCGAAATACTTACTTCGGTGAATGTGTCCTTGGGACCCAGAAAGTTACTCGGTAGGGATCAGGTCTCCCTACGGTGAAACCCGGTTAAACCTACTTCTCAACTATTATACTGGACTAAGACAACCAACGTCAATTGAAGTAAAAAGGATCGGACTCTTTGAGGTCAAAAGTAGTGACTGGAAGGGAAAAGGGAAATCTAGATGACTTCCAGTTGTTACTTTTGGTTTGGTGTAAATGACTGAAATAAAACAACCCGGAGTGTTTAGTTGGGTTTGGGTCCACCACTATAAGTAGAAAGACAAGGAACGGATGAACGATTCGTAGAATCCTTTACACTGATAGTAGTATGCGTGAGACCACCTGCGAGTTGAGTTCTGAGGGTACATAAAGAAGGAGGTCTTAAAGAGGAAGAATCTTCAAAGGAAGTGTAGGTAAAAATAAGGTTCCGAAGACTGGTCGAACTGTTGTCCTTTATTTAAGTAGTCGAAACGACCGACGAACTGAGTCATAAAAAAACGATATAAGGAACCCCGTTGTCTCAAAATGGAGGACTGAAGATACAGGATACTGGTGATACACCGGTAGACGTTTGGGGACGTAATGGACTGGTAGTACTCGTCGTCTCAGACGTATGTTGAAAACAAGACGAGGACCGATCCCCCTCGGGACCGATAGAACGGTGGTTAATAGGACTATTCGGTCTACTTAAAGACACGGAGGTTACAAGACTTAGTTATAATGACACTGATATCTGGGGAGGATCTCCAACGGACGAGTCTGTGTTCGGAAAATCTTAATTATCAGTAGAAGAATCGTCAACACTGAAACCACCAATGAGACCACGACCACTGTGAAAGAATATGTATATAATAGTCCTGGTAAGACTCCTAATGAAGACGGGTCGTTTCCTGTTTCCGAAGACGGTGAACAAGGAGGGTGTACTAACAGTAGAACGAGAGAATACCGTCGACGTAGAAAAATATGTACTTGGATAGTGGTTTTTTTCCTCCCTTAAAGTTGTTCCTTTATAGAGACGGGCACTGAAGTCAATCGGGAAACAACTTGGGGGAATAAATATGGAATTTCTTAGTCGTTCACTTCGTTCGAAAATTCTTGTGTCATTTTTTTTTATGTTTAAAAATTATTAGTCTTAAATAATAAAATTAATTATTTTAATTGTTTATTAACTCAATTATGTATAGATTATTCACAACTGATACAAAGTTCCCTATAAGACCCGTAACTCTTATCTTTATGTTCTTTGTATCGAGGGTTTAAAGATTCTTGGAGATCCGGTCATAGTATCTCTCTATATTTTTGTATATTTAATATTACTTTGAATAATTTACGATAATGTTTCTTTATTTACTCTACGGTATTTTTTACTAAACTCTGTCGAAACGAGAACTATAGTACTAAAGAGTGAAAACTCTATAAACTCTCCGTTTTTACCATATATTACCCTTATCATCCTCCTATAATTAAATCTCACTTACCATCCTCGGGACATCACTTCTATAAATAACGTGTAAATTCTCAATTGATTCATAATGACTCGGTTCTCTTTAATATTCTTTCACTATATAGTTAAAATGAAATACTCCTTATATTATTTCGTCACTTATTTAGTTGAAAATGTATGTTCTACTCATTGTTCGTTAATTAGTTCTTATCGTAAGTACGTTTGTTATCATTTCCAATGTAATACCAGGTATTCTATCTCTCTTTCCTGTGTTAATGATAGAGTTAAGTTCGTTACATCACCTGTCTCTACTCTTTCAAAAGGTCGAACTTTCTGACGTACCAACTATTTCGGTATTTAGTTTACTTCCTAAGTTCTCTTTTTGTATATGAGTGTTCAATATAAATTAGTTCAAACAAAACTTTATGTCTACTTTTTTATTTACATACTCTTCATAAACAAATAGTCACGCGGTTACCTGAGTCGAAATCCTGTACACTTTACATTCTAATTAAATTTCCATTTAAACTCGTTCGATAGGTTCCTTGTTCACTCCAAACTTGTATTTACAGGCCAAAAATAGAGTCACTAACTTCTCGTGTCTGAATCCTTTGTCATACTTTTTATCAAAGATTAGTTCCTATAAGACTTTATTTCAGACGGTCATCATCGGTAGTCTCTACTTTCTCCTCCTCTTCCTTCCTCTGTCACCTTTCTCTTCTTCCCTTCCTCTTTTCTTTCTTCTCTCTTTCCTTTATTTCTTTGTAATATCTTTTCCTTCATTTTGTAGGGGGACCTTCAGTCTTTAATATCCGAACTTTTAATAGTCTTCACCTTCGTTTCGTCAACTTAACCGTTACAAATTTTCCAAGCGATATGAAAGTTTCAAAATATTTACTTCAAGTTTTAATAAAGTTAGATCATTACGGTCTGTTGATCTCCAGTACATCTTTTCCTTTTCTGACAATATGGATTAAATTTTTCTTTAACTTCAAAATCTGTACGTTCCATCTGTGACTTCCTTTATTACTCTTGTTCTTTTTAGAACTTAGATGAACGGGTCGTTCACCTTCGTAAAGTGACACGGAGAAAAGTATTATTATTATTAGGTGGAAGACACGACAAACTATAAAAGGGATCTTAATCACAGAATACTAAAGAAGACTTTTCGAAGGAGTTAACACAAAAGATTTAAATAAAGATTAACCTCCTATTAACTAAAGACGGTATGTTGTTGTAATTGGTCGGTATTCATATGTATGCAGGGGACGGAGAACTTAGAAGGAGGGGAGGTGGGGGTAGGGTGGGAAGATCCAACAGTGGATCGTGACCCATGTCTAGGGATACAATATCTAGTTAACATAAAATTTACGTGTCTACCCTCTGAAACTTGTAAAATTTCTTTAATCGAGGTAGTGAGGCAGCACAGGTTGAGAAAACGTTGGGGTACCTGACATCGGGCGGTCCGAGGAGACAGATACCTTAAAAGGTCTGTTCTCATGACCTTACCCAACGGTAAAGGAAGAAGTTATTTATGTTCACCATGGTATGTTAATGTAATAAAAGAACTTGTCGAAAAAGTGAACAGACTTTCACTTCAGCGAGTCAGTACAGACTGAGAAACGCTGGGGTATCTGCCATCGGATGCTTCGAGGAGGCAGGTACCCTAAAAGGTCCGTTCTCATGACCTCACCTAACGGTAAAGGAAGAGGTCTCTTGGAAGGGCTGGGTTCCTAGCTTGGGCCCAGAGGGCGTAACACCCGTCTGCGAAATGACAGACTCGGTGGTCCCTTCGGAAAACGGCATAGAATAAAAGTTTACAAACAGACAATTTGTAAGATAACTCAAGAGAAAGTAGGACTTCTGGAGTGAAGATTCAGAGGGTAGGAGGATGAGGTAGACATGTTCACCGGAAGACACATACAAGTTGTCAACAGGATATAAGTGACAACCAATTACCTAATTTTACACTTTACTCTACATTAAAAATTCTCATTTTACCCAATATTGGTGAGTTGTTCTTAATGTTGTTACCCTCTTGTAATGTTTTTCTATTATTTAGTTTTTGGTTCTGAGTTTTATGTAAACACATAGTATTTTAATTTGTTATTCTACAAAGTTGTACATTCTTGTTAAGGACTCTGGGTGTCTATTCTCAATAAGAATCTATTTCTAATAGAGTCTACGATGTTTATGTCGTCCATTATAACAGGTCTATTTACGGAATTCTCTTTCACTCAACATGGGTGGTTGTTAACTCGGAAATGGATCGTATATAGTAGTTGACCCTCTCATCCATTACACTTTAAAACCTTTAGGAAATATTAGTAAGGGTATTCGAATATTTCTAACCTAACACCGTTTGGTCACTTACAGACCAGGGGAGTTTCATTCGTCTGAGGTTCTCATGTGTATATTTTACACATGTATAGTAAGGACCTTACAAGACACTAATGATGTTCTTAGGAGGTCAGTAAAACTAGGTGTCTTCTTCTTCAAACGAAACACATCAACTTGTTAAAAATATCCTGTTCGAACTCTCCATCTCTATTTTTATTTATTTGATCACAAGTATATTAACCAGGGTATAAACGGAGAAGAAGTAACCAATTAAGACACAAAACTTAAACAGCTCGATAAAGGAGTTACCATAATACAAATGGATCCTCCTATTCTTACAACGTTCCTACCACGTATTACACTAAAGGATAATATAGAAGGTACCAACCGGAATTCTGAAGAAACCTAAGACCAAAATCTTCCATAATATTTTTAAACCTTTCTCTAAATTTGTCTAACGAGACTTAGAGTTATCAGAGCCGAGGTTAGTGCCACGGTTACAGTCACCTTACAGACTAATTATTCCTTAGATCCCGAAGTACCTCAAGGAGGTTACACAAAATGAATCTGTATTCCTGTTTGATAGAGTTGATAGTTCCGTTTTGTTGGAATTTAGAGGAAAGTAGTTCTCTTACATACATGGTAACATTTGTATGGGACGACATGTTACTGTTTAATAAGAATGTTTTAATTTGTTATATGTAGGTATAAAATTTTATATATCAATAGATTCTATCTTAGTTTATTTTTTTTGTTTCTATACGAAAACATCGGGTCTAAATCTTTAGGTTCTGTTACTGTTAAAAGTTTCAAATTATCTTAGGGTCCCTACCCCTTCGGACCACCCGACGGTAGATACCCCGACGTGTCTCAACCTGTGCTAACTTCACTGAATCGTTATCATTTGAAATAGATTCAAACAGACGGAATTTCATGGACTATACACCAGAAGTCCTAACATTTTAAGTACGTCATATACGGTACCGTTTACTAAGTCGTTGACCTAATAGATCATATTTCTTTAGTCGTTCTAGATACGTCGTCCTCTAACTTTACTGATGACAACTTTTGTCACATACTAGTGTCGGGTGAGTTGTCGTTATGTCTTGGTCGACTAGTGTGTGTGTGTGGTTTTTTTACTAAAAGGTAGTGTCCGACCCTTAATGTATCACACCTACCATGTCAAAACAATAAGAAAAGTTTTAACAAATATGATAGGTTCAAAGAAACGGAAAGAAATATACATTCAAAATTTTAATTGAATAGATATAGATGTTTTTTGGGACGATCTTATAACTGACCTAACGAAAAAGAACCATTTATAAATAAATGATTAAATAAATAAACGGACGTGACTCAGACTCAACGCCGCACGTCCAAGAAGCCCGAGAAATTCAACGTTACACACCTTAGATCAAGGGACTGTTCCTTAGCTTGGGTCCGGGTGACGTAACCCTGGAACTTGTTGGTCCCTTCGGGGTTGACCTCGAAGTGTGACTCTTCTTAAATAAAGAATTGTCGTAATCTTGTGGAAGGGTGACCTCAACAATATCTCCCGACGGTGATGTCCTTTAACACCATGGGGTTTCCGGTCCTGGGAAAAGGGGTCCTAGTGTCGTCTCTCACGTGATCAGACTCCCCCGACCTAAAGTCTGGGTGACGTCCTATAACTTCTGTCCTCGTCGTGTGGGGGTCCTCCATCGTTTAGTCGTTCCCAGGGGTCATGTACTAGTGGTCGTACACTCATAATCTTGTTCCTGGTAAAAGAAGAGTAGTCCAAAATCTCTTGACTCTCGACTTATCACTTGTCGTCATGTGTCTAAAACTCTCGACCGTCGTCGTCGTTCAACCGGGTTCTACGTTACCTGGTGTCTTATCGTTGGTACGACTTCGTCCCCGTTTTAGACTTCAGAGTTCCTGACACCAGTGGTAGTCAAATCTGAGACTACTGGATTTACCGAAGTTGTAAATCCGATTGTTGTACCCCTGTGTACCGGTTAGACACGACTTATAGTCTCTCTGGTAAGAATAGTAGTTATCCTGGTTCTTTACACGTTGTAAACGTGTAACCCGTTGTAACAAGACCCAGTCCGAGGGAACTCTAGTAAGTAATTAAGTACGTAAAAGATCGTATCAGAGAACTGTTTGATGGTTGTTCTCGAAATCAAGTAAAATCATTTTCATATTCTCGGAGTAACTCCAGAACATAACACCGAAGTTACCATCGTACAGACCTTCCTCTCCCCTTATGATAAAAGTTAACAGATGGTACTAGGTTCTTATCATTGACTGTCGTCTCCCTCAGTCACCGGAGTATTTAGATATACCGGTGACCGATTCCCGGTAGGGGGTACGAAGGGACCGCCGAGTCTGTCATTTCGTAGACGGACGTTACGTCCTCTGGACCCAAACTAAGGACCCAGCCCTTCTAGGGGACCTCTTCCTTTACCGTTAGGTGACGTCGTGAGAACGGACCTTTTAGGGTACCTGTCTCCTCGGACTATCCGATGTCAGGTACCCCAGTGTTTCTCAGCCTGTACTGACTCGCTGAAGTGAAAGATTCCCGGTAGGGGGTCCCTCTATTAGAAGAAGGTAATATATCCGTCCCCGTGTAAAAGGGAGTACTCTAAGTACCCAATCAGTGACACAATAGAATACAAGGGTGACTCTTTCCCTTCAGGGAAATTAAGAAGAGTCCGGAACTACCGTCTCCGGTATGACACCTGACCGTAAAGTACCCGGGTGGTCCTTCTCTAATCACCGTAGTCTAGATTCTGACATGGTCACACACAAAGTCTTTAGGCTCGATTAAATAGTCGGACACGTAACATTACTCCGAAACTTTTGACTTAAAATCATACGCTGGAACCAAACGTAAAACCCATAGACACTACGTTCTTTAAGGACCCCAAATGGGGTTTCCTCTCACACTTTGTTGAATCTATTCCCTAACAACAACGACGGTAATCGGTCTGGCACACTGGTATAGCAACCGTTGTCTGGTTCTCAGACATTTTTACACTTCCCTGTTTAACAACAGGTAGTGTAAGAGGTTGTAAATTTTACTGACACGACACCACGTGACCCTACTGGGTCTCCCCTACCCTACCCCTCCTTCCACCCTCCCCAAAAGAACTACCCCTTGTGTACATGTGGGTACCGACTAAGTACAGTTACATACCGTTTTTGGTGATGTTATGACATTTCATTAATCGGAGGTCAATTTTATTTATTTATTTATTTTACGCGACTGGGAACCCAGGGTGGAAACTAATCCCTACAGGGTCACGTCTTCTAAAAGTGACCCGAAGTAGGACACACTACAACCACGACTTAGATATTTCATATGTTTAAGGTAAAGGACTAGTGAGTCAACTAGGGTTCTCCGAGGGGTTTACTGGTTACCTATACCCCCTCCCCACTGGACAAGTCCGTGGTGACGTAGATCGTTTCTTAACTCCTGTACCTTTAGTAAAGGAGGACGTCCACTCTATACGGTCTTCCGGGTCCAAACCGAGAGATTCATCGTAAAAGTAAACTTATTACTCCGGAGACACCGGTACTGTTCAAACACCCCACCACGGAGTTTCTGGGTTCCGTATTGCTTGTTGACCCACGTCTCAGTTTCAAAGTCCTAAACATTTTCGTGAATAAGGTTCTTTCTAGGTGATATGTCGGTTGTCAACGGTAAGATTGCAACACTTTACACGTCGGTCTCTTCCGTCAAAAAAACGTCGTCTTTGGGTACTTGTTACTGACTAAGTCCCTGAGGTTTTTCTTGTTCTATTCCATCGGTTTCGGAGATGTCACTTCTTCAAACCCCCCAACCCTGCCAACTTACTGTGACTATCTTCACGGACAAAATAACGTTAAATCTCTAAAAACCAAACCCCCACCGTTCGGTAAGTTTCGTTCGGTTAAATGTAAGTCGGTGATACTTTTTGTTATATCAAAGGAGTTTTAAAATTTTTATTTTTTTAGTATACTAGGTAGTTAAGATGAAGACCCATAAATAAACTTCTTTTACTTTTGTGATTGAACTTTTCCACGGACAGGGAGGTGTAAGTAACGTCGTAATAAATGTTATCGGTTCTATACCTTTGTTGGATTCATAGGAGATTGTCTACTTACTTAATTCTTTTATACTTTCTTTTAGAAACGGTAAACGTTGTTGTATCCCTCTGGAATTCCCACAATGCGATTCACCTTATCTAGTCTGTCTCTTTTTGTTTATTACGAACTAGAGAGAATGTACACAAGCGACGTCGTGACAAATGTTATCGGTTCTATACCTTCGTTTGATTTACAGGTAACTGTCTTCTTACTTATTTCTTCTACACCACATATATCTATCTATCTTTGTTGCCTGATAATGAGTCGGTAATTTTTCTTACTTTAATACGGTGAACGTCGTTATACCTACCTAGACCTCTAATAGTATGATTAAATTCTGTCCGTCTCTTTCTGTTTATAGTATACTATGAAGAATACATACCTTAGATTTTTATTTCATGTTTACTTGTTTGAAATTTTTTGTCTTTATCTCAGTGTCTATATCTTTTGTTTGAATGCCAATGGTCCACCTCATTCCCCCTCACCTTATTTAACCCTCTGACCCTAATTATACATGTGTGATGATGATATATATTATTTCTATGGATCCTGAATGATATATCGTGTCCCTTGAGACAAATTACAGTACAAAGTCGGACCTACCTTGCTCTCAAACCCCCTTTTACCTATGTACCTATACACACACTTATACATGTATATACATGTACATATATGTATATCCATATATACACACACACACAAACACACACATATATACACATCGATTCAGGGAAACGGAACCAGATGGACTTTGATAGTGTAATTAACCTATATGAGATTGTGTTTTGTTTTGTAAATTATTTTTCATTTTATCTACTGATAATTCCTGAATAACATATCGGGTCCCTTGAGATGAGTTATGAGACATTAGTAGATATACCCTTTTCTTAGATTTATTCTCGTCTATACACAAATACATATTGACTCAGTTAAACGATATGTGGACTTTGATTGTTGTGACATTTAGTTGATAAGAGATTATTTTTAAAAATATTTAGTTAGTTATTTTAATTTGACTATCTATGTCTCTTGTCTGACCACTAACGGTTTCCACCCCCTACCTCGACCCTCTTTACCCATTTCTCTCGGTTTTATATGTTTGAAGGTCAATATTTTATTTAATTAATACCTCTACATGATATATCATACCACTGACATCAATAACCATGACATAACATACAAACTTTCAACGATCCTCTCAGATAGAATTTTTCGAAAATAGTGTTCTTTTTTTTAAGATATTGATACATACCACTGTCTATAATTAATCTGAATAACACCACTAGTAAAACAATATATATATATATATGAATGATAGAACATAATTACGTTACAACATAAGTTAATACGATTAAGATTTTAATTAATTAAAAAATTTCGTTTTGTTTTACTCAGGTAAACATTCTTCGTCGTATTACCTGACTTTAGTTTAAGGATTTACTTCTCGTACAACGAAGACTCTTAGTTAATTCGTACATTTATAACTCTGAGGAAATTTTATTGTTTACGATTATTTTGACCTCTTAACCAAGGAATGATGTAGTCCATATTTAGTAAGGACCCGACTCCTCATAACAAGTCTTTAAAATCACGTCATCGCCCCGGAACTTAAAATATCCTACGTCACCTGGTTAAGACTAATCTTTCAAGATACTTTTCAAAACAAATCGGGTACACTTTCGTAACAAACTTAAAGGAACGTCTTCCTACAATAGTTATATTACAGTGCCGACATAAGGACCTTATTCAACCTACACCAATTCTAGAACGGACTTCTCAATACACGTTATCCGTTCCAACAACCTTACAGAGTGTCCCTCCGTTCACTTTTGTATGATAAGGAAGTCTTCCACTTCCGTTTATCGGAGACTCTCGGACATCTTGAGATCTTACATATGTATTTTAGTTTAGAAGGTATCTTTTTATAAAAAGTCCACGACTAACCTACCTCATAATTAAAGTCTTTATTATTCATACGTCTAGAATTACCTCCTATGGTACCGCAATCAACAACAATAAATCAACGATTAACCATAGGTTGAGAAAACTCTGGGGTACCTGTATCGGGCGGTCTGAGGAGACAGGTAACCTAAAAGGTCTGTTCTTATGACCTGACCAAACGGTAAAGAAAGAGGTCCCCTAGAAGGGTTGGGTCCCTAGCTTGGGTGTAGAGGACGTAACCGTCCACCCAAGAAATGGTGACTCGGTGGTCCCTTCGGGGTTCCAACACTATTAGGTGACACTTCACTGTAAGTAAATATAGTTCAAACTCGTGACCGGTTGATCAAATAATTTCCCTTTTTATTACCCTTATTACTGACCGTCCGTGTGGTCAGGGGACCCAAGAGTGAGGTAGTGAGAGTTGTAGTGTTTGGAGTACTGACACCGCCTAAGAAAGTACTGTGGGAATGCCAGAGAGTCCTTGAAGAGAGGAGTCGGTGTACAAATGTTAAACAAGAGGTTGGAGAGTTGACTCCAAATAAACGTGGAAAATATGAACCCAGGTGTCCCGTAGAAATTGAAGAAATTCTTTAACTAGGGGCACACGGACGAGATTTTTCTCGTTTATTTCAGATACAGTGAGATTACTTGTATCTTTGACGTTTCTTCGGGTGGGTATAGGACGGAAGATTCCTGAGACGTTATTAGAAAGAATCTTTTCTTTGTAAAAGTCGAATAATTTTAGAAGAAAAAATTAAGATAATAACGGTCCTCTTCCCCCACGAATAAACGAGAAAAAAATAATATGTACACTTCCTGAGATACAGAGTCTTTGACACTAAACTAAGACTAGGTCTAAGTTTCTTACCTTCGTTATGTGAAGGAAGGGTCAATTCGAGATTTTTGAACCCATGAAGGTAAATTTTTTATTGACTACCCTTCGGTTACAATTTTTTACGATTTAAAATATGTTGAGTCTCTGAGTGTACCGTGTAGAGTGGAAACTAAATGGAGAACTCCTGTTGTTCCATTTGTCGGGTGATGTCAGTTAGTCTAGTTACTCCCACTCTTATGACTTACAAAATTTCATTTACTACAATAATAAGATATTTATAACTAGCTAATTTAAGAGGTTGACACTTTTAGACCTACTTTTACTTCGTAAACGGTTTCTGGTGTCCAATCATGTCTGTTCCTTCAGTGCCAACATCGCCCTATGTCCAGTTATGGAGGTTTTCGATATACCTTATTACCCCTCCAACTGTTTTTACTGACACTTCCAGATTAAAGAGAATGAGAATGTGAACACTTAATCTCACCGTAAAATGTAACAAAGACGAAGAATTAGTCTTTTTGGATTTCTCCGTGTATCCTATGGTGGTCATTTTAAAGGAAGGAACCCCTAATGGTTAAATACATGTTCCTGAGTAACAGTCTTTGTACTTACAAGGAGAAGGACCCAAGACATACGGTTCTTTTAGACTTCGAACTATTTAAATAGTAGGAATCAAACGGTGACTCCTGAGAAACTCCGAAACTCGTTTTAGATGAGACTCTACGACAGACACCTAGAGAGCTCTAAAGATAAGAGTCTTTATATCAGGTTTAGTCACATATCCTCTGAAACTTTTACCGTCTCTTTATTTTCATTTACGATTACTTATACTAAATAATTACGGAATTTGAACAAGTACATCAGTTTTATTTTACTATCTTATAACTTGATTTCCAGAAATTCAGGATTTCGTGGCAATGTTCAAGTGGGATGTTCTTGACTACACACGTACGAATCAGTACTGGTTGAGAAACACTGGGGTACTTGACATCGGGTGGTCCGAGGAGACAGGTACCTTAAAAGACCGTTTTTATGACCTCACCCAACGGTAAAAGATGAGGTCCCCTTAGAAGGGTTTGGTCCTCAGTTTGGGCATAGAGAACACATAGAACGTTACTCGTCCGTCTAAGAAATGGTTTCCACGGTGGACCCTTCCCCCCCCAGATCTTTATAGTCAATACATAGTTCTAGAAGTCTTAATAGATGAACCCCTTTAAAGATAACCAACGATCTTGTTCCCTTCAGTCTCTAAATATATCACTACCTCTACTCCTAGACACCGTCCATAGGTAGATTTGTAATTTATCATGTTCCTCCCCCTTATAATGTCCCTTCCCCTTTATCATATCCCTTTCGCGGTCTCCCCTCTCCCTTCGTGTCTTTTATCTTAGTCTATCTCTATAAAGATGGTTCACGGGTCTTCATCCTCTAATTATCTCAGTCTCTTTACACTGAAGTTATACCTCTGAAATATTTGTAAAACCTTCCTTTTCTACCCATGTTTTTAAATAAGAAGACTTTTTTTAATTCATTAATAAGACATCCTTAAGAGAATACACACGTCCTTATCTAGGTGAACTCCTTAATGTTTCTGAAATCCTTATTCCAGTAAATGTACTCATTGTCCTCCCGAAGGTACCTTGTTAAGATCAGGTCACCTGTGACCAAACCCAGTTGACTTACCTCTCAATATATACTGGACTAAGACAACTAATGTTTCTCAAAATAGAGGGGTCGGGGTTCTTTGAAATCAAAAGTAGTAAAAGTGGATAAGGGAAATCTAGATGGCTTCCAGTTGTTACTTTTTGGCTTGGTGTAAATGACTCAAATAAAACGACCCGGAGTGTTTAGTTGGACTCCAGGTCCGTCACTATAAGTAGAAAGACAAAGAGTGGATGTACGATTCACAGGATCCTTTAGACTGATAGTAGTAAGAGTGAGATCATCTAAGAGTGGAGGTCTGGGGGTACATAAAAAAGGAGGCCTTAAAGAGGAAGAATCTTCAAAGGAAGTGTAGGTAAAAATAAGGGTCTAAAGACTGGTCGTACTGTTGTCCTTTATTTCGGTAGTCGAAACGACCTACGAATTAAGTTATAAAAAAACGATATAAAGAACCCCGTTGTCTCAAAATGGAGGACCGAAGATACAGGATACTGGCGATGCACCGGTAGACGTTTGGGGACGTGATGGACTGGTAGTACTTGTCGTCTCAGACGTATGTTGAACACAAGACGAGGACCGATCCCCCTAAGGATCGATAGAAAGGGGGCTAGTAGAATTACTCGGTCCACCTAAAGACACGGAGGTTACAAGACTTAGTGATAATGACACTGATACCCGGGGAGGACCTCGAGCGGACGAGTCTGTGTTCGGAGAATCTTGACTACCAGTAAAGGAACCGTCAACACTGAAACCACCAATGAGACCACGACCACTGTGAAAGAATATGTATATAATAATCCTGGTAAGACTCCTAAGGAAGAAGAGTCGTTTCCCGTTTCCGAAAAAGGTGAACAAGGAGGGTGTACTAACAGTAGAGCGAGAGAATACCGTCGACGTACAAATACATGTAATTAGGAAGACGTTTTCTTCTTCCACGAAAGTTGTTTCCTTATCGGCACGAGTAATGAAGTTAATGAGGGAACAATTTAGGGAAGTAAATGTGAGATTCTTTAGTCGTTCACTTTGTTCGGAAGTTCCTGTGGTAGTTTTTCTAATATTTCGGAATTGTTTTGTTTTATGTGAAGTTCCTTTCTATATGAAGTAAATCATTTATGCGTAACTCACAGATGATATTAAGTTTACGACTGGACCGTAAATTCCTATTTTATACTTGCCGTATACAGGATTAAAGTCCCTTAGATACCACATTACACTATCTTTACATATATTTGACATTTAACAGTTCAAACGTCAAACGAATATTCAGTATTCGAACTCGCGCACGCACACACGGTTCAACGAAGTTAGTACAGACTGAGAAAAACTGTGATACCTGACATCGAACGGTCCGAGGAGAAAGACACCCTAAGAGGTCCGTTCTTATGACCTCACCCAACGGTACGGGAGGAGGTCCCCCAGAAGGGGTGAGTCCTTAACTTGGTCGTAGAGAATACAGAGGACGTAATCTTATGCCCAAGGAATGGTGATCGAGATAGACCCTTCGGGATTCAGTATTTAAATATTTTTTATTTTCTTATACCATTCTCTTCCTACTTACTCTTTCAGGTTTTTCTTGTTGACCTTTCTTGATCGACAAAAGACCTCATTTGACCTGTAACACTCAGTTATCTACAAAATTCTTTCCTTCACTACGATACTCGTAACAAAGATTTCTTTAGATCGTAATGACAAGTAATACCTCGACACCTCGGTACGAAGATAATTTCACTTTTATAAAAAATAAGAGGAAGAGAAAAAGTAAATAGAATGTTGACATCGGCAACTTTGATGGTAGGAGGGCATTTAATCCAGGTGAAAAGAGGTTTACTCCCTTTTTGGGAGTTCTAAAACACTTGAATGTGTAAGTAAAAGATTTTCAACATCAATCTCAAGATCTCCGTTCCAAATGTAGGAGAATGGATAACAACGACAAGTATCGACCGTAGAAAGATTCAATTACTGACTCAATGGGTGAGACAGAGAGAAAGAGAGAAACCATCAGAAACTTTTTTAAAAAAGTTAGTGTTAAATTAAAAGTAGAAAAACAAATGAAAACAATCCATAATATTTCCTGTTTAAAACACTACACCGAAATAAGAAAGTTGTAAAGGGGTTTAAAAACGAAAAAAATGTAATGGGTACCTATGGACAAAATATTTCACTTTTTTTATATTTCATAGTGTGACAAAATATACATTTTACAAGGTTTAATACTTAGAAGTGTTAGTTGACCTTTGTCTAATGGGATGGTTCTTAAGGTGTGTACCTAAAATCCATTGTTGTTTGACTTAAACTTCTCCACTACCATGTTTGAGTTGTAGTTACCTTGCATCCTGTAAAACCTTTCGACTAATAAATATGTATCAAATCATTGTGGGATTAAGTAACGTCTTACGACTAACTCTACGTTTGACACGTAGTAGACTACATAAGTGTACAAAATATACACCATTATTATAACTCACCTTACTACAAAGAATCAGTGAATTCCTTTTTTGACATGGTCGGACTAGTACTCTCTTTTAAAGGTTTTGGTGTCTTCTCTCACTTCTCACATATTATAAAAATTATTTACTGGAAAAAACATTCGGTACCGATAAAACTTATAGACCCAAAGGAACTACCGATTCGATTCCTAACACAATCAACGAGTCAGTACAGACTGAGTAACGTTGGGGTGACTGACATCGGACGGTCCGAAGAGACAGGAACTTCAAGAGGTTCGTTTTTATGACCTCACTTAACGGTAAGGGAAGAGGTCTCCTTTAAGGGTCGGGTCCCTAGCTTTGGACCTGAGGACGTAGTGTCCGTCTAAGAAATAACAAACTCGATGTCCCTTCAGGTTCGATCCCTAATTACTACGGAAAATTAAATAAGGTTTAAATGACTTAATAATTAATTATCTCTTTACAAGAGTTTACTAGTGTGGACTTAGTAATTGAAGGGAGTATAGGTGTAAAGATGGTTTCGGGCACCACTTTACCTTCTGTTACGGTATAACACCAACTTTTATGTCCGAAATCAAGTTTAGGGTCTAAAAGTTGGAAGATGGGTTCAGAGGAACTTTGTCAAAAATTGGACGGATTTCGAATAAAAAGAGTTGAGATTTTACACCTATTATATCACAGATAGAATATCCCATCAAAACTCTTAATTTATTTTATTATCCGTATTTTACAGATTCAGTAATAAACAATACAAATTCTTTACTGTAGGTAATATTGTTATACCTACAGTTATATTAGTTACAGAAAAAAAGTTCTTTGAATCCGAATTGATCATTCTTATTCGTAATTTAACTAACCAAATTGTATTCGTCCTGACATTTTTTCCGACCAGTAAGCTAAACTTTAGGGACACGTTGTTCTGGTCAAATAAAGATAAGGAGAATACAGGTAAACGTATTCTATATACGTAGGAACGTATCGATCTAATAACGTAGGAAGCTATCGATCTAATCAGTGTGTAAACTATTTCGTTCCGTCTTGTGAACCGTCGTCTAACAATCCTGATCCGATGGTAGTTGGGGTACACTGGACCTATAGAGACTCATATTTACTCTACTTCTTCTTCTCATGAAACATATTTAGTTTCATGTTCCTGAGATCGGTCCCGAAGTGGGTCAGAAGTATTAGATTTGTGAATCTTTACTTAAAACCTTCTTTACATAGTGTAAAAAACAAGACGAACAAGTTACAAATAATAACATAATAGACTTTTTAGAACTATCTTTTAACACCAAACCAAATTGAGAGTCGTCGAGCAAGGACTCGAGATTCCTTCGAACGGAAGAAGACTCGATGGGTTAGAAAGAAGACCCGTTCACTGTAAAACCCTGCCAAGGTGGAGAAGAAAAATTGAAGAAAGAATCCGAAGAAGAGTATGTGACCTAAGAGAGCATAACGTCGTACTCGAAAGAATATGTAGAGGAGGTAGTACAGACCTCAATGCAACAAGAAATACATGACTCTCTTGACAAAGAACATTCGTAGAAGTAGAAGAAGTTAGTCCATTGCGTACATTAGACGGTGCAAAACGGGGTACTACACGAAAACCACATGGAGTCGTGACTTAAGAAACGAAAGACTTAGTATTGGTCCCTTGGCAAACCATGACACTCCCTATCTGTTCGGAGGTAGCTGTCGAGGGAAATCCCGGGGTTTTAGAAATAAGGGCCATCATCAAGACCGTTCAGGACGTAGGTTCATTGTCCACTTCCGTGGTCCAACTGGTAGTTACGAAAGGTGTAACATAAGTAGTGGTCAGTGGAACTGAACCGGAAGTATTTAAAACAGGTATGGTTTGGATAATTCTTCGGACGCCCGGTCGTCGTCCGGTCATGTTATACGCCGTCGTATTAGACAGTCCGGTTGGAAGTGTAGCATAAAACTCTCGTATTCGACGTGTTTGATAGTATAGAGGAAGATATGCCCGTATTCGTTAGACTGTTTACTATAGAGACAAGCAATGTGTTTGATAGTAAGACATAAATCCACACAACATGAATAAAAATAGAACCTAATGGTTAGCAAAGGCTCGTATCATCAGTCAAAACGGGAGAGCGGAAGAAGACTTAAAGTGAACCATAGAGAACTTCATCCGGAACAAGAACTGTTGAAATTGTTTGGGGTAGGACGCCTTGTCTTTGGGTTGAGGCGTCGAACGGTGTCTCGACGTCTTGGTCGAGCCGAGGCCCCCCCTTTTCTGTGTAAAATTTACATGAACAAATTTTTTCTCTCTTTTTATTTTTCTGTTCAGTACGAGAGGACTTTGACAAGTAGAACGATCGAAATACAGTTATCAATGACCCATACATTGAGTTCAGTGTTTTGTTTCCTTACTTAAACGACTAGGACGTCGTCTTAGAAACTTTACAAGTTACAGATTTACACATCCAACCATCCGAAATAGAGAGGACAGTGGTGACATCTGTCCTTAGTTTTCTTTGTCGAAATGGATGGATCATAAGAGTTCTATTATAGTTTCTTTACGATCCCATTCCTCTATTATTTTTGTGACCCGCAAGTAAGGAGATAGGAGAGGGGTTTTAGGGGTTCCAAACCTGTATACTTAATGTTTAGATTTGTCTACCAGAAAAGACTTACGACAAAGAACGTTTCTCAAATTTTATTTTAAATTTTTTTAAAATTTCTTGAAAAATTCTTCGGTTCATTCCATTCTTGACAAGATATTACTGAACCTGTAAGACTGGACTCCTAGTGGAAACAGTAAAGAAATTTAAGTAGGTCTTCAAGTGTCTGGTCCCGAATTCGAAGTCGGGTGTGTGTATTAACCTGTCCTATCGTCTTCGATACGTCTCCCGTACTCAAGTCTTCGGTTTTCTTGATGGGTAGACTTCTTACGTAGGTGACACCCCATGCCATTCCTGACCCCTGTTCTAATGTGTTTTCTGTTATATACTAGGTCTCTTGTTTTCGTAGTTCTCTAATTTTATTCATAGTCAAGTCAAGTCAAGTCAGCAAGTCAGTACAGGTTGAAAAACGTTGGGGTACTTAACGTCGTACGGTCTGAAGGGACAGGTAGTGGTTGAGGGTCTTAAGTGCGTCTGAGTACAGGTAGCTCAGTCACTACGGTAGGTCGGTAGAGTAGGAGACAGTAGGGGAAGAGGGGGACGGGGGTCAGGGAAGGTCGTAGTCTCAGAAAAGATTACTCAGTTGAGAAACGTACTCCACCGGTTTCATGACCTCAAAGTCGAAGTCGTAGTAAGAAAGGTTTCTTGTGGGTCCCGACAAGAGGAAATCTTACCTGACCGACCTAGAGGAACGTCAGGTTCCCTGAGTGTTCTCAGAAGAGGTTGTGGTGTCAAGTTTTGGTAGTTAAGAAGTCGTGAGTCGAAAGAAGTGTCAAGTTGAGAGTGTAGGTATGTACTGGTGACCTTTTTGGTGTCGGAACTGATCTACCTGGAAACAACCGTTTCATTATAGAGACGAAAAGTTATATGATAGATCCAACCAGTATTGAAAGAAAGGTTCCTCATTCGTAGAAAATTAAAGTACCGACGTCAGTGGTAGACGTCACTAAACCCTCGGGTTTTTTTATTTCAGACTGTGACAAAGGTGACAAAGGGGTAGATAAAAGGTACTTCACTACTCTGGTCTACGGTACTAGAAGCAAAAGACTTACAACTTGAAATTCGGTTGAAAAAGTGAGAGGAGAAGGTGAGAGTAGTTCTCCAAAAAATCAAGGAGAAGTGAAAGACGGTATTCCCACCACAGTAGACGTATAGACTCGTATAACTATAAAGAGGGCTGTTAGAACTAAGGTCGAACACGAAGAAGGTCGGGTCGTAAAGAGTACTACATGAGACGAATCTTCAATTTATTCGTCCCACTGTTATATGTCGGAACTTCATGAGGAAAAAGACAAACCTTTTATTCATATTCAAGGAGTTTTCCTATCCTTACTATGACTAATTTACTTCCTATTTTGTAATATTTGTATTGATCCATTTTTTATGACGACTTTTTGTAGTCACTTTATTTCTACTCTGATTATGGTCCTTTCTTTCTTGATTTTGTTTTTATTACTCGATCTTTTAGTCTAGTTTGGTCAGTTAGGATTTCCTTTGGTCAGGACTTATAAGTAACCTTCCTGACTACGACTTCGACTTTGAGGTTTTGAAACCGGTGGACTACCTTTCTTGACTGAGAAGACTTTTCTGGGACTATTCTAACTTCCACTTTTCTCTTCCCCTACTGTCTCCTACTCTACAAACCTACCGTAGTGTCTGAGCTACCTGTATTCAAACTCATTCGTGGTCCTTGACCACTATCTGTCTCTTCGGACCGTACGACGTCAGGTACCCAACCGTTTCTCAGCCTGTGCTGACTCACTGACTTGAATTGACTTGACTTTCGTCATCTTTTGTTCTGTAATTCAACTATTACCTTTTGTTATCTATCCATCTATCTACTCGTGTTTTTCGTTTACGTCTACGGTTTTAGATCTATTATTTACAACGTCCATATCTCTTCTAATTGTCTTCCTTTATTATCATATAAAGGATGTGATCTCTTTCTACCTATAGAGGTTCTTACGACTTTGTTCTACACGACTCAGCCCAGTCAGTATAGGCTGATACACTGGGATACTTGACGTCGGACGGTCCGAGGTGACAGGTACCCTAAAAAGTCCGTTCTTATGACCTCACCCAACGGTAAAGGAAGAGGTCCCCTAGAAGGGTTCGGTCCCTAGCTTGGGTTCAGAGGACGCAGAGGACGTAACATCCGTCTAAGAAATGGGTGACTCGGTAACCCCTTCGGGACTTTGTTCTGTCTTTTCGTTTATGTAGAATTCTTTAGTCTGTGCATTTACACTAGTATTTTATTTTCTTGTGGTGTCTTCGGAACGGTGTGTTTTCTGTTTAAACTTCTGGGAAAATTTTCTGTATCAGTTTACGAGCACAGTAATTCGTTCAATCTTCCATCATCAATTTGATTTTATTTACCACCTCTGTCATTTGTTTTTATAATTAGTATGTTGTCAGAGAATGAAATAATTCTTATATTTAAAATGAAAGTACATGAGACCATTAATACTTTACTTTCCTTTCTTTACTCTTTTCTCAGAATACTCATTCTGAATTTTTATCGTGAAACCTTCAAAGGACCACCAAGTCACCGATTCTGAGACAAAAGGGTTACGTCTCCAGAGTCCAAGTTTAGCACTAGTCCCTTGATCTAGTAGGTACGGAGTTGATTTCTAGTTTCTAAGGTACACGGTATTTGATTCTAGGTCGTGTCTGTTTATTTATTTATCATGAAACCAGGATGTTTTTTTAAATCTACGATCATAGAACTCTTTGGATATACGTCCAGTCCTTCGTTGCCAATCTTGACCTTAACCTTGTTGTCTGACCAAGGTTTATCCTGTTCCTCATGCAGTTCCGACATATAACAGTGGGACGAATAAATTGAATATATGTCTCATGTAGTACTCTTTGCGACCCGACCTTCTTCGTGTTCGACCTTAGTTCTAACGGTCCTCTTTATAGTTATTGGAGTCTATACGTCTACTGTTGTGGGAGTACCGTCTTTCACTTCTCCTCGATTTTTCGGAGAACTACTCTCACTTTCTCCTCTCACTTTTTCAACCTAATTTCGAGTTGTAAGTCTTTTGCTTCTAGTACCGTAGACCAGGGTAGTGAAGTACCCTTTATCTACCCCTTTGTCACAGTCGGAAATAAAAAGACCCGAGGTTTTAGTGACGTCTACCACTGACGTCGGTACTTTAAATTTTTACAAATGAGGAACCTTCTTTTCAATACTGGTTGGATCTGTCGTATAACTTTTCGTCTCTGTAATGAAACGGTTGTTTCCAGACAGATCAGTTCCGATACCAAAAAGGTCATCAGTACATACCTACACTCTCAACCTGACACTTCTTTCGACTCACGACTTCTTAACTACCAAAACTTGACACCACAACCTCTTCTGAGAACTCTCAGGGAACCTGACGTTCCTCTAGGTTGGTCAGGTAAGATTTCCTCTAGTCGGGACCCACAAGAAACCTTCCTTACTACGACTTCGACTTTGAGGTCATGAAACCGGTGGAGTACGTTTCTCAACTGAGTAATCTTTTCTGAGACTACGACCCTCCCTAAACCCCCGTCCTCCTCTTCCCCTGCTGTCTCCTACTCTACCGACCTACTGTAGTGGCTGAGCTACCTGTACTCAAACTCAATTGAGGCCCTCAACCACTACCTGTCCCTCCGAACCGTACGACGTTAAGTACCCCAGTGTTTTTCAACCTGTACTGACTCACTGACTTGACTCGACTTGACTAGTTTCAAAGTCTTTACACAAGTTTTGATTCTGTAAAATTAGTTTTACGTTTTACAGTAAGTATAGATAAACATAAGATTTCGTCAACAACGAACTTACATTAAATACTTTACCTCACCTCTTTTTCACGATAAAACCACTATACAAAGAAAACTTGACCCCCCGAAGGGAACACCGAGTTGATCACTTCTTAGGTGGATGTTACTCCCCCTGGACCCAAGGTAGGAACCCAACCCTTCTAGGGGACCTCTTTCTTTTCTAATGGCTGAGGTCATAAGACCGGACCTCTTAGAGTACTTGACATGTCAGGTACCCTAGTGTTTCTTAGCCTGTGTTGACTCCCTGAAAGGGAAAGTGAAAAGCGACTTTGACTTATAAAGGATGGAACATAACGTTTCCTTTACGGACTTGAAGTAAATAGTGTTACTTATTTACTATTTATGGAGGGAGATGGTTTCTTTCCTTTTTTTCTGATTGAATGAACTAACCTCTCGTCAGACATTTTAATAAACCTACTAGAAGAACTCGTGAAAACGGAAGTAAATATAAACAAATAATATACGTAGTTGGTGAACTATCCAGTATGTGAGTCCAATACGTGAGTAGAGTAAGTCAAGTCAAGTCAGCGAGTCAGCACAGGTTGAGAACGTTGGGGTACTTAGCGTCGTGCGGTCCGGAGGGACAGGTAGTGGTTGAGGGCCTCAAGTGGGTCTGAGTGTGGGTAGCTCAGTCACTACGGTAGGTCGGTAGAGTAGGAGACAGCAGGGGAAGAGGAGGACGGGTGTTAGGGAGGGTCGTAGTCGCAGAAAAGGTTACTCAGTTGAGAAACGTACTCCACCGGTTTCATGACCTCAAAGTCGAAGTCGTAGTAAGGGAGGTTTCTTTAGGGTCCCGACTAGAGGAAGTCTTACCTGACCAACCTAGAGGAACGTCAGGTTCCCTGAGAGTTCTCAGAACACTTTCCTCTCGAGCTGTAGCAACAGTGTCAGGCTTCCCTTCGCGTGGATCAAGGGATCTGTGGCTTTCCCTAGAGGCTTTCCCACGAGGATTTCCCACGAGGCTTTCCCACGGGGCTGTCCCACGTGCCACCGTGGTGTGAGTCGATCCTCGGCTTGAAAGTCGAGGCTGTGCAGGGAAAACAGGTTTCCCTGGAATGGACTGAGACATCTGGGGGATCTGGGAATGGTGGCACGACCCCAGAGTTCCTCTCGCCTTTCCTGGAGGGGAGAACCTCCTGGATTTTCTTGCCTTGTGGCCTGGGCTCTCGACTTACGACCGGGACCTCAGGGACCCGCTCTGGTGGCCTCAGGTTCCTGCTCGACTCCACACAAGGTCTTCGGCTCCGGCATTGACGGGAGAGGAATCCCGAGAGACCCCGAGCAACTCGCATGGGGACTGGCCTTTCCTGAGGCCACCAGAGCGGGTCCCTGAGGTCCCCGTTGTAAGTCGAGAGCTCGTGGGGCAACTCCAGAAAATCCAGGAGGATCTCGCCTCCAGGTGAGATGAGTCCCATTTCCGCTGAGGTGTCTCGAGTCTACTCACACCTAACCTCTGGAACTTCCAAAGGGTCCTTCACAAATTTGCTGCAACTCAAGAAGTTCCCCTACATACCCGTCTCCACTCGAGAGGAAGCACGAGAGTCCCGACCATATCCAGAGGAGCCCCGTTTCCGACTCATAGCTGCAGAGGAGGGATCCTTTCCCTGCGGGTTGGGGAGAGAATTCCCGGCTTTCCCGTCGCATCTCAAGAGGAGGCGCTCTCCACAGGAGAGGAAAGAGGAACTCCAGGGTCGTGCCACCATTTCCAGAGTCTCCCAGATGTCTTAGTCCATTCCAGGGAAACCTGTTTTCCCTGCACTGTGTCGACGTTCAAGCCGAGGATCGACTCACACCACGGTGGCGCGTGGGACAGCCCTATGGGAAAGCCTAGAGGGAAAGCCTCGTGGGAAAGCCTCTAGGGAAAGCCACTTATCCCTTGAACCACGCGACGGGAAGCGTGACACTGCTGCCACAGCTCGAGAGGAAAGCGCACGTGCATGCCCCCACTCGAGACGAGGACTGACTCCGCTGGGGAGACTCCAGAAGTACCCCAAGATCCATGTCAGCACTGGAGAGGAATCCTCAGGTTCCAGCACCGACTCCAAACAAGGTCTTAGGCCCCAGCATCGACCGGAGAGGAATCCCGACGGGCCCCCGAGCAACTCGCACGGGGACTGGCCTTTCCTGAGGCCACCAGAGTGGGTACCGGTTGTCCCCATCGTAAGTCGAGAGCACGTGCCGCAACTCGAGAAAATCCAGGAGGTTCTCCACTCCAGGCGAGATGAGGTCCATTTCTGCTGAGGGGTCTCGAGGCTAATCACACCTAAACTCTGGAACTTCCAAAGGGTCCTTCACACCCTTGCTGCAACTCAAGAAGTTCCCTGACACTCGGCTCCCCTCGAGAAGAAGCACGAGAGTCCCGCCCACATCCGGAGGAGACCCGTTTCCGCCTCCTAGCTCGAGAGGAGGGATCCTTTCCCTGCGTGGTCGGGAAAGAATTCCCGGCGTTCCCGTCGCATCTCAAGAGGAGGCGCTGTCCACAGGAAGGGCGAGAGGAACTCCAGGGTCATGCCACCATTCCCAGAGTCCCCCAGATGTCTCAGTCCATTTCTGGGAAACCTGTTTTCCCTGCACTGCCTCGACTTTCAAACTGAGTATCGACTCACACCACGGTGGCACGTGGGACAGCCCTGTGGGAAAGCCCCGTGGGAAAGCCTCGAGGGAAAGCCACACAACCCTTGATCCACTCGACTAGAAGCGTGCCTCTCCTGCTACAGCTCGGGAGGAAAGCGCACGTGCATGCCCCCACTCGAGACGAGGACTGACTCCCCTGGGGAGACTCCAGAAGTACCCCAAGATACACGTCAGCACTGGAGAGGAATCCTCAGGTTCCGGCACCTACTCCACACAAGGTCTTAGGCCGGGACATCGACGGGAGAGGAATCCCAAGAGGCCCCCGAGCAACTCGCATGGGGACTGGCCTTTCTTGAGGCCACCAGAGGGGGTCCCTGAGGTCCCCGTCGTAAGTCGACAGCACTTGCCCCTACTCGAGATAATCCAGGAGGTTCACCCCTCCAGGCGAGATGAGGCCCCTTTCCGCTGAGGGGTCTCGAGGCTAATCACACCTAACTTCTGGCACTTCGAAAGGGTCGTTCACACCCTTGCTGCAACTCAAGAAGTTCCCCGACATACCCGTCTAGACTCGAGAGGAAGCACGAGTCTCGTCCCCATCCAGAGGAGCCCCATTTTCACCTCCTAGTTCGAGAGGAGGGATCCTTTCCCTGCGTGGTCGGGAAAGAATTCCCGGCGTTCCCGTCGCATCTCAAGAGAAGGTAGTCTCCACAGGAAAGGCGAGAGGAACTCCAGGGTGGTGCCACCATTCTCAGAGATATCTCACCAGATATCTCAGTCCGTTCAATGGAAACCTTTTTTCACTGCACTGCATCGACTTTCAAGCCGAGGATCGACTCACACCACGGTGGCACGTGGGACAGCACTGTGGGAAAGCCTCGTGGGAAACCTCGGGGAAAGCCGCCAGGGAAAGCCACAGATCCCTTGATCCACGCGATGGGAAGCATGACACTGCTGCTACAGCTCGGGAGGAAAGTGCACGTGCATGCCCCCACTCGAGACGAAGACTGATTCCCCTGGGGAGACTCCACAATTACCCCAAGATCCATGTCGGCACTGGAGAGGAATCCTCAGGTTCCGGCATCGACTCCACCCAAGGCCTTAGGCCGCGGCATCGACGGGAGAGGAATCCCGAGAGGCCCACGAGCAACTCCCATGGGGACTGGCCTTTTCTGAGGCCACCAGAGCGGGTCCCTGAGGTCCCCGTCGTAAGTCGAGAGCACCTGCCACAACTCGAGAAAATCCAGGAGGTACTCCCTTCCAGGCGATTTGAGGCCCATTTCCGCTGAGGCGTCTCGAGGCTATCACACCTAACCTCTGGAACTTCCTTAGGGTCCTTCTCACTCTTGCTGCAACTCAAGAAGTTCCCCGACATACCCGTTTCCACTCGACAGGAAGCACGAGAGTCCCGCCCACATCCAGAGGAGCCCCGTTTCCCCTCCTAACTCGAGAGGAGGGATCCTTTCCGTGCGTGGTCGGGAAAGAATTCCCGGCGTTCCCGTAGCATATCAAGAGGAGGCGCTCTCCACAGGAAAGGCGAGAGGAACTCCAGGGTCGTGCCCCATTCTCAGAGTCCCCCAGATGTCTCAGTCCGTTCAATGGAAAACTTTTTTCCCTGCACTGCCTCGACTTTCAAGCCAAGGATCGACTCACACCACGGTGGAACGTGGGACAGCACTGTGGGAAAGCCTCGTGGGAAAGCCTCGAGGGAAAGCCACAAATCACTTGTTCCACTCGAAGGGAAGCGTGACACTGCTGCTACAGCTCGGGACGAAAGCGCACGTGCATGCCCCCACTCGAGACGAGGACTGACTCCCCTGGGGAGACTCCAGAAGTACCCCAAGATCCATGTCAGCACTGGAGAGGAATCCTCAAGTTCCGGCAACGACTCCACACAAGGTCTTAGGCCCCAGCATCGACGGGAGAGGAATCCCGAGAGGCCCCCGAGCAACTCGCATGGGGACTGGCCTTTCCTGAGGCCACCAGAGCGGGACCCTGAGGTGCCCGACGTAAGTCGAGAGAACCTGCCGCAAATCGAGAAAATCCAGGAGGTTCTCCCTTCCAGGCGAGATGTGGCCCATTTCCGCTGAGGCGTCTCGAGGCTTTTCACTCCTAACTTCTGGAACTTCCAAAGGGTCCTTCATACCCTTGCTGCAACTCAAGAAGTTCCCCGACATACCCGTCTCCAATCGAGAGGAAGCACGAGAGTCCCGCCCACATCTAGAGGAGCCCCGTTTCCGCCTCCTACCTCTAGAGGAGGGATCCTTTCCCTGCGTGGTCGGGAAAGAATTCCCTGTGTACCCGTCGCATCTCAAAAGGAGGCGCACTCAACAGGAAAGGCGAGAGGAACTCCAGGGTCGTGCCACCATTCTCAGAGTCCCCCAGATGTCTCAGTCCACTCCAGGGAAACGTGTTTTCCCTGCACTGCCTCGACTTTCAAGCCGAGGATCGACTCACACCACGGTGGCACGTGGGACAGCCCTATGGAAAACCCTCGTGGGAAAGCCTCGAGGGAAAGCCACAGATCCCTTGATCCACCCGAAGGGAAGCGTGACACTGCTTCTACAGCTGAGAGGAAAGCGCACGTGCATGTCCCCACACGAGACGAGGACTGACTCCCCTGGGGAGACTCCAGAAGTACCCCAAGATCCATGTCAGCACTGGAGAGGAATCCTCAGGTTCCGGCACCGACTCCACAAAAGGTCTTAGGCCCCGTTATCGACGGGAGAGGAATCCCGAGAGGCCCCAGAGCAACTCGCATGGGGACTGGCCTTTTCTGAGGCCACCAGAGAGGGTCCCTGAGGTTCCCGTCGTAAGTCGAGAGCACCGGCGCAACACGAGAAAATCAAGGAGTTTCTCCATCCAGGCGAGTTGAGGCCCATTTCCTCTGTGGCGTCGCGAGGCTAATCACACCTAACATCTGGAACTTCCAAAGGGTCCTTCACACCCTTGCTGCACCTCAAGAAGTTCCCCGTCATACCCGTCTCCACTCGAGAGGAAGCACGAGAGTCCCGCCCACATCCAGAGGAGCCCCGTTTCCGCCTCCTAGCCCGAGAGGAGGGATCCTTTACCTGCGTGGTCGGGAAAGAATTCCCGGCGTTCCCGTCGCATCTCAAGAGGAGGCGCTCTCCACAGGAAAGGCGAGAGGAACTCCAGGGTCATGCCACCATTCCCAATGTCTCAGTCCATTACAGGGAAACCTGTTTTCCCTGCACTGCCTCAACTTTCAGCTGAGGACCGACTCACAAAACAGTGGCTCGTGGGACAGACCTGTGGGAAAGCCTCGTGGGAAAGCCTCGTGGGAAAGCCTCGAGGAAAGCCACAGATCCCTTGATCCACTCGACGGGAAGCGTGCCACTGCTGCTACAGCTCGGGAGGAAAGCGCACATGTATGACCCCACTGGAGACGAGGTATGACTCCCCTGGGGAGACTCCAGAAGTACCCCAAGATCCATGTCAGCACTGGAGAGGAATCCTCAGGTTCCGGCACCGACTTCACACAAGTTCCTAGGCCCCGGCATCGACAGGAGAGGTATCCCGAGGGCCCCCGAGCAACTCGCCTGGGGACTGGCCTTTCCTGAGGCCACCAGAGCGGGTCCCTGAGGTGCCCGACGTAAGTCGAGAGAACCTGCCGCAAATCAAGAAAATCCAGGAGGTTCTCCCTTCCAGGCAAGAAGTGGCCCATTTCCGCTGAGGCGTCTCGAGTCTAATCACACCTAACCTCTGGAACTTACAAAGGGTCCTTCACACCCTTGCTGCAACTCAAGAAGTTCCCCGACATACCCGTCTCCACTCGAGAGGAAGCACGAGAGTCCCGCCCACATCCAGAGGAGCCCCATTTCCCCCTCCTAACTCGAGAGGAGGGATCCTTTCCCTGCGTGGTCGGGAAAGAATTCCCGGCGTTCCCGTCGCATCTCAAAAGGAGGGGCTCTCCACAGAAAAGGCGAGAGGAACTCCAGGGTCTTGCCACCATTCTCAGAGTCCCCCAGATGTCTCAAGTCCGTTCAATGGAAAACTTTTTTCCGAGCACTGCCTCGACTTTCAAGCCGAGGATCGACTCACACCACGGTGGCACGTGTGACAGCACTGTGGGAAAGCCTCGTGGGAAACCTCGGGGAAAGCCGCCAGGGAAAGCCACAGATCCCTTGATCCACGCGATGGGAAGCGTGACACTGCTGCTAAAGCTCGGGAGGAAAGCGCACGTGCATGCCCCCACTCGAGACGAAGACTGACTCCCCTGGGGAGACTCCAGAATTACCCCAAAATTCATGTCCGCACTGGAGAGGAATCCTCAGGTTCCGGCATCGACTCCACCCAAGGTCTTAGGCTGGGGCATCGACGGGAGAGGAATCCCGAGAGGCCCCCGAGCAACTCCCATGGGGACTGGCCTTTCCTGAGGCCACCAGAGCGGGTCCCTGTGGTCCCCGTCGTAAGTCGAGAGCACCGACCGCAACTCGAGAAAATCCAGGAGGTTCTCCCCTGCAGGCGAGTTGAGGCCCATTTCCACTGGCGTCTCGAGTCTAATCACACCTAACATTTGCAAATTCCAAAGGGTCTTTCACACACTTGCTGCAACTCAAGAAGTTCCCCGACTTACCCGTCTCCAATTGAGAGGAAGCACGAAAGTCCCGCCCACTCCCAGAGGTGCCCCTTTTCCGCCTCCTAGCTCGAGAGGAGGGATCCTTTCCCTGCGTGGTCGGGAAAGAATTCCCGGCGTTCCCGTCGCATCTCAACAGGAGGCGCTCTCCACAGGAAAGGCGAGAGGAACTCCAGGGTCGTGCCACCATTCCCAGATGTCTCAGTCCATTCCAGGGAAACCCGTTTTCCCTGCACTGCCTCGACTTTCAAGCTGAGGAACGACTCACACCACAGTGGTTCGTGGGACAGCCCTGTGGGAAAGCCTCGTGGGAAAGCCTCGTGGGAAAGTCTCAAGGAAAAGCCACAGATCCCTTGATCCACGCGAAGGGAAGCGTGACACTGCTGCTACAGCTCGGGAGGAAAGCGCACGTGCATGCCCCCACTCGAGACGAGGACTGACTCCCCTGGGGAGACTCCAGAAGTACCCCAAGATCCATGTCAGCACTGGAGAGGAATCCTCAGGTTCCGGCAACGACTCCACACAAGGTCTTAGGCCCCAGCATCGACGGGAGAGGAATCCCGAGAGGCCCTCGAGCAACTCGCATGGGGACTGGCCTTTACTGAGGCCACCAGAGCGGGTCCCTGAGGTGCCCGAAGTAAGTCGAGAGAACCTGCCGCAAATCGAGAAAATCCAGGAGGTTCTCCCTTCCAGGCGAGATGTGGCCCACTTCCGCTGAGGCATCTCGAGGCTAATCACACCTAAACTCTGGAACTTCCAAAGGGTCCTTCAGACCCTTGCTGCAACTCAAGAAGTTCCCCGACATACCCGTCTCCACTCAGGAGGAAGCACGAGAGTCCGGCCCACATCCAGAGGGGCCCCTTTGCCGCCTCATAGCTGGAGAGGAGGGATCCATTCTCTCCGTGATCGGGAAATATTTCTCGGCATTCCCGTCGCATCTCAAGAGGAGGCGCTCTCCACAGGAAAGGCGAGAGGAACTCCAGGGTCGTGCCACCATTCCCAGAGTCCCCCAGATGTCTCAGTCCATTCCAGGGAAACCTGTTTTCCGTGCACTGCCTGGACTTTCAAGCCGAGGGTCGACTCACACACCGGTGGCACGTGGGACAGCCCTGTGGGAAAGCCTCGTGGGAAAGCCTCGAGGGAAAGCCACAGACCCCTTGTTCCACTCGAAGCGAAGCATGACACGGCTGCTACAGCTCGGGAGGAAAGCACACGTGCATGCCCCCACTCGAGAGGAGGACTGACTCCCCTGGGGAGACTCCACAAGTACCCCAAGATCCATGTCAGCACTGGAGAGGAATCCTCAGGTTCCGGCACCGACTCCACACAAGGTCTTAGGCCCCGGCATGGTCCGGAGAGGAATCCCGAGAGGCCCCCGAGCAACTCGCATGGGGACTGGCCTTTCCTGAGACCACCAGAGCGGGTCCCTGTGGTCCCCGACGTAAGTCGAGAGTGCCTGTCGCAACTCGAGAAAATGAAGGAGGTTCTCCCCTCCAGGCGAGATGACGCCCATTTCCGCTGTGGCGTCTCGAGGCTAATCACACCTAACCTCTGGAACTTCCAAAGGGTCCTTCACACCCTTGCTGCAACTCAAGAAGTTCCCCCACATACCCGTCTCCACTAGAGAGGAAGCACGAGAGTCCCGTACACATCCGGAGGAACCCCGTTTCGGCCTCATAGCTCGAGACGAAGGATCCTATCCCTGCGTGGTAGGGAAAGAATTCCCGGCGTTCCCGTCGCATCTCAAGAGGAGGCGCTCTCCACAGGAAAGGCGAGAGGAACTCCAGGGTCGTGCTACCATTCCCAAGGCCCCCAAATATCTCAGTCCATTCCAGGGAAACCTGTTTTCCCTGAACTGCCTCCACTTTCAAACCGAGGAGAGACTCACACCACGGTGGCACGTGGGACAGCCCTTTGAGAAAGCTTCGTGGGAAAGCCTCATGAGAAAGCCTCGAGGGAAATCCACTGACCCCTTGATCCGCGTGAAGGGAAGCATGACACTGTTGCTACAGCTCGGGAGGAAAGCGCACGTGCATGCCCCTACTCGAGACGAGGACTGATTTACCTGGGATCCTCCAGAAGTACCCCAAGATCCATGTCAGCACTGGCGAGGAATCCTCAGGTTCCGGCACCGACTCCTCACAAGGTCTTAGGCCCCGGCATCGAAGGGAGAGGAATCCCGAGAGGCCCCCAAACAACTCGCTTGGGGACTGGCCTTTCCTGAGGCCACCAGAGCGGGTCCCTGAGGTCCCCGTCGTAAGTTGAGAGCACCTGCCGCAAATCGAGACAATCCAGGAGGTTCTCCCCTCCAGGCGAGATGAGGCCCATTTCCTCTGAGGCGTCTGGATGCTAATCACACCTAACCTCTTGAACTTCCAAAGGGTCCTTCACACCCTTGCTGCAACTCAAGAAGTACCCCGACATACCCGTCTCCACTCGAGAGGAAGCACGAGAGTCCGGCCCACATCCAGAGGAGGCCCGTTTCCATCTCATAGCTCGAGAGGATGGATCCTTTCCCTGCGTGGTCGGGAAGGAATTCCCGGAGTTCCCGACACATCTCAAGAGGAGACGCTCTCCACAGGAAAGGCGAGAGGAACTCCAGGGTCGTGCCACCTTTCCCAGAGTCCCCCAGATATCTCAGTCCATTCCAGGGAAACCTGTTTTCCCTGCGCTGCCTCGACTTTCAAGCCGAGGATCGACTCACAGCACGGTTGCACGTGGGATATCCCTGTGCGACAGCCTAGTTGGAATGCCTCGTGGAAAATCCTCTTGGGAAATCCTCAAGGGAAAGCCACAGATCCCTTGATCCACGCAACGGGAAGCCTGACACTGCTGGTACAGCTCGGGAGGAAAGTGCACGTGCATGCCCCCACCCAAGAAGAGAACTGACTCCCCAGTGGAAACTCCAGAAGTATTCCAAGATCCATTTCAGCACTGGAGAGTAATCCATAGGTTCCGGCCCCTACTCCACACTAGGTCTTAAGCCCCGGCATCGACGGGAGATGAATATTGAAAATCCCCCTAACAACTCACATGGGGACTGGCCTGTCCTGAGGCCACCAGAGAGGTTCCCTGATGTCCCTGTCGTAAGTCGAGAGTACCTGCTGTAACTCGAGAAAATCCAGGAGGTTCTCCCCTCCAGGCAAGATGAGGCCCTTTTTTATTTAAGAAGTCATAACCTCTTCGTAGTGTCTTTTTTACCAGTTATTGTCTCAGTGTCTTAAGGTCCATCCCCGAGTCCGGTTCCCCATCTTCCTATTAGTTCTTCGGTCTATGGGTTGTTGTCTCCTATTCTAAGAGTTCTGAGATGAGAGTACTACCAGTATATTACGTCTCCAAACGTCTACCGATGTATCACCAGTATCCTGTAGTGTCGGTTCTCTTTTTTAATTTAGACCGACCTCGTCCACAACCACCACTACCAAAACAAGGGTGAACTATACTACGTCTCCATAAACCCGTGTGTCCGGTAACACTTACTCTAAAGATTCTTTTTCTTTAAAACTTCTTTTTTTATGTATCGACAAAATTTTGTTCTTAGGTGTTTCTACTCTCTTTAATGCCAGTCTAAGGGTTACTGTGATTTGTATATACAATGGTTGTCCTTCTATCTTTGGTTTTAGAGATCAACATCCAGTAAACAGTTTGGGTTATACTACTTATAACAATAACGATTTACCAAAGAGTAGTGACTGAGACATATAACGGGTTAGAAGTCTGTTTTTTTGTGTCTTTAACCTATACTCCTTGTTAAAGTTTTATAGTATCCTAGTTTTATTGATGTTTATTGTTAATTCGGTTAGTGTACGTAAAGGAAGATATTGGACTATTAAGTAGAAAGTACTATACTACTGGAGTCTGAGGTGACTTACCTGGTGTCTTCTCGATTATGTGGTGTACCTTTGATCGTCGCAAAAAACACCAAAGTTTAGTATAGAGACAGTAGATGATATACTCGTTGTAACCCTTTCAGTGAATTGGTTAGTCACGAGGGTTAAAGGAGGAATTATTCTACTCAAATTGCTATTATGATGTAACATCGTAATAACACTCTCAATTTGCTCTATTCCGTATTGTTAGAATGTTACTATGTATCCTCTATATAGTAAAGAGTCCCCGTTGTTATATCGCTCGTCTCTTTGAGGGAATAATTCCCGGTGAAGTAGGAATTCCCGTGACATATTCACCTTAAAAAATAAAAGATTTCGGTTAAACTATTAGAGTTTTTACATAAATCGAAAAAATATGTAATATTAAGAACCAATTATTTAAACTACTAATCTTTACCAGATACCGGACATTTTTTCATCTATAGATTTACAGAAATCTTTATCTTTAAAATTTATGACAATTAATTTTATTTAGATTTTTGTTCGTCGTTTTAAAAGGACGTACTCTTTGAGTACCTAGTCTAAGAGAGTGTGTATTTAACATTAAGAAAAAATTTTTTCAATCGGAAATGAGGAACGTAATGATCTAAGTAACGTATTGTAACCATGATATTAGAATTGTAACAAATAATTAATACAAGTAACCACTTATATGTACGTTTGAGTCTGAAGTGTTCTTTATTTTTTACGGAAATCGAAAAGTCCATCTAAACAAGGTAGTCATAAAAGAAGGTGTGGAGTCCTAATTAAAGTAGTTGTATTTTAAAAAATACCAAAAGGTGTATGTTAAAAATAGTATGTAAATAGTATGTAAAGATAGTATTACAAAGTATGTTAAAAGTGTCTCTAAACGATGAATCTTTGTACAATTAAATCTGTAAGTCTTTGTTTTTGTTAAAGTCAGTTCTTTCTACCTTCCTTCATGTATTTTGACTTTCGTTAAACTTTTTTTAATTGGGTAAAGATAGAGTTTATTTATGGAATTGACAATGTTACTGTCTCTTCTTTTTCTTGATTAGGTTTGAATAGTTGTATAACAAAACCTCCTTCTTATTTTGACTCTAATACGGAAGTTTAAATACAACAATAAGTGAATTTTATCTGATAATGTTTACATTCAAAAAAATATTCAGAATCTCATTTGTCTTTCGTTTTTGGACATTATCTATGTGTTTTCTCTTTTTCTTTCTTTAGGTTCATATAGTGATGTCTTTTAGTAGGTCAGTGTTTCACTCGCTTGTTTTCTGTTTTCTTTTTTTTTTAATGTTTTGTCTTCCTTTGTATCTTGTTTTACCATTATAATTCAACTATGAATAGTTGTTAATCAAACTGACAGTCACCTGTAAAGAGGTCGGTTTTTTGTCTCAGTTTTTTGTTTTATTTTTGTTTCATCTCACCATATAGTTGATATATCTGCACCATATATAGTTGATAATCAAGTCAAGTCAAGTCAGTGAATCAGCGCAGGCTGAGAAACGCTGGGGTACTTAGCGTCGTGCGGTCCGGAGGGACAGGTAGTGGTTGAGGGCCTCAAGTGAGTCTGAGTGCAGGTAGTTCAGCCACTACGGTAGGTCGGTAGAGTAGAAGACAGTAGGAGAAGAGGAGGACAGGGGTTAGGGAGAGTCGTAGTCTCAGAAAAGGTTACCCAGTAAAGAAGTGTACTCCACCGGTTTCATGACCTCAAATCGAAATTGTAGTAAGGAAGGTTTCTTGTGGGTCCCGATTAGAGGAAATCTTACCTGACCAACCTAGAGGAACGTCAGGTTCCCTGAGAGTTCTCAGAAGAGGTTGTGGTGTCAAGTTTTGGTAGTTAAGAAACCGTGAGTCGAAAGAAGTGTCAGGTTGAGAGTGTGGGTATGTACTGATGACCTTTTTGGTATCGGAACTGATCTACCTGGAAACAACCATTTCATTACAGAGACGAAAAGTTATACGACAGATCCAACCAGTATTGAAAAGAAGGTTCCTCATTTGTAAAAAATTAAAGTACCGACGTCAGTGGTAGACGTCACTAAAACCTCGGGTCTTTTTATTTCCGACTGNGTTGAGAGTGTGGGTATGTACTGATGACCTTTTTGGTATCGGAACTGATCTACCTGGAAACAACCATTTCATTACAGAGACGAAAAGTTATACGACAGATCCAACCAGTATTGAAAAGAAGGTTCCTCATTTGTAAAAAATTAAAGTACCGACGTCAGTGGTAGACGTCACTAAAACCTCGGGTCTTTTTATTTCCGACTGTGACAAAGGGGTAGCTAAACGGTACTTCACTACCCTGGTCTACGGTACGAGAAGCAAAAGACTTACAACTCGAAATTCGGTTGAAAAAGTGAGAGGAGAAAGTGAAAGTAGTTCTCCGAAAAATCAAGGAGAAGTGAAAGACGGTATTCCCACCACAGTAGACGTATAGACTCCAATAACTATAAAGAGGGCCGTTAGAACTAAGGTCGAACACGAAGAAGGTCGGGTCGTAAAGAGTACTACATGAGACGTATCTTCAATTTATTCGTCCCACTGTTATGTGTCGGAACTGCATGAGGAACAGGATAAACCTTGGTCAGACAACAAGGTACAGGTCAAGATTGACAACGAAGGACTGGACGTATATCCAAAGAGTTCTCCTTCCAGTCCACCAGACCATGAAGGTAGAGAACTTCTTAAAAGGTGTTAAATAACACTAGGTGTGTCAAGTTAAATTTTTTATTTCACTGACTTATGTAGAATTTTTGTTTTTCGGGATTAACATACATACTCCGGATGTTTTAAAAGTGAAGTCAAAATTTCAGTATATGTCGGACTTTTATAATCTTTTACTATGAAGTAATTTTACCTTTAGTTTTCTTTCGTCTCCATAGATGTGAATATAGTTTGTCTGTAATTAATTTTCAGACATTATTCTCTATCTACAAATATATAGCTGATGTTTCAGTTAGTTTATTTTCTTATATCGTAAACATTTATAAATACGTGGGTTGAACCCTGGGTTGTTTATTATCTGGATTTCCCTCTTTATCTGTCGTTATGTTACTATCATCCTCTAAAATTAAGGGGTGATAGTTAGTACCTACCTATCTAGTAGTACCGTCTTTCAGTTATGACTTTGTAATTTGAGTTTGAGTGTAATCTGGTCTACCTGAATTATGAATGACTTCGAAGGTAAGGTTTCCCCGTCTTATGTGTAAGAAAAGTTCGTTTTGATCTTATAAGGAATCCTTTCTAGTATACAATCCGGTGTTAATAATTATTTGAAGTCGTGTAACTTTAGTATAGTTTATAGAAAAGATTGGTGTTACTTTATACCTTTTTAACACTTCACCATTTGAACTGATTTGAATACTGTTAGTAAATATTATAGTTTATAAGTTTTATAGTAGTGATGTAATATATGGATTTTGATTATGTTACAATATACAGTTAATATAGAGTTATTTTGACTCTACTCTCTCTCTCTCTTTAATGAATTGGTATGTAGAAGTTAGAGTCAGATTTTCCTCCCGTCCTTCTTGACATTTATTTAGGACTTGATAAAAATCAATTTTTTTTTTCAAGATTCAAACTCTAAAACCACCATTTTAGTTTGAAAACCCGTTTCAATCCGACTGTAATGAAATATAGATAATATCCTTTTTCATTTAATTATGTGCAACTAACAGTCTCAACCAGTAGTCAGAAAATCTTAGTGAATTCTGACTTAGTCCGTTTTTTGTAGTTATTTACGTTTTAAATCCCCTTTAAAAACAACTCTTCATCTTATGAACGTACCAGTATTCCATATAAGAGTATCTGACGAATAATCAACTCCCTTGACAATGCTAACATGTTACCTTTTCCGTCTATCCTTAGTCTGTATCACTAGTCTTCACAGAGGAACTCTTGTTATTTTATGGTACCCATATCATGAGATTACCACTATCTGTTCACTACCGCTGCCTGTCTCTTCGGACCGTACGACGTCGGGTGCTCCAGTGTTTCTCAGTCTGTGTTGACTCGCTGACTTGACTTGACCATCATGAGACCGGTTCCCATTTATTGGACTTATATTGATCCTTCCTAGTAGTCTCTTTTCGTTTGACTCCTTTAAGATAACTTTTTTCCTTCACTGCTCTCTGACGGAAGATATTTTTACATGTAGAAATTTTATATATGTGTGTACTACGCGGTTTATATTCGTCGGTTAATACTGTTGATTTAGGTTATAAAATAGGTTACACCTATGATCCATTTTCTCTTGTTTTTTAATATTATAACCCAATCACGTTTTACCTTTACACCCATTGCTTAATCCATTTTAATGAAATAGTCACAATTTAAATGACTTGTCATGATACTGAAACGTTCATTTATAGAGTTAAGAAACCTGAATGTGTCATTTAACAGATCCCTATGTCTTCATTTGTCGCTACTACTTTTATAAAAAGGAAGTTTATATGATACTTTTTTAACAATACTTCTCTTTTTCGTTTTCATAATCCGTGAGTCAGTACAGGTTGAGAAACATTGGGGTACCTGACATCCGGTGGTCTGAGAAGACAGGTACCCTAAGAAGTCCGTTCTTATGACCTCACCTAACGGTAAGGGAAGAGGTCCCCTAGAAGGACTGGGTCCCTAACTTGGACCCAGAGGACGTAACGTCCGTCTAAGAAATGGTAGACTCGGTAGTCCCTTCTCTTAATACTTCTTTTAATCTGTCGTTTATCGTTTCATTTATCCCTTTTATAATTGTTACTCATGTGAACCTATAAGTGTATAAGAACTGTATTAACGATTAAAACGTTCAAAAGACATTTAAATTTTAATAAAGGTATATTCTTAAATTTCTTTTCGGGAGTATGGTGGAATGACGGATAGATAGCGAGGCATGAAAAGAAAGGAGGTAAATTGTCGTTTAAAGGAGGTTTCTTAAAAGTCAGACAAAAGTAGAGAAACGACTAATGAACGAGAAAAAAAGAGTGTCTTTCATGAACCTAACAAAAATATTTAATTACAGAGGATGAGGAGATAAATCTAAAATATAAGACCATTCTTGTGTTCTACTCTAGACGAGAGAATTTAAAAATTCATAACGACCGATGTCTGTGATATAAATTGTCGTGTCGAGATCTAGTATAAGTACAACGTATTGACTTTGATATAGACAATTTATTACTGGGAAGGAAAGTGATAAGAAAGATGTAGTTAGAGCGGAAGTGTCAGGATATGGTAGTTTATAAGAAAATAGTTTTCTTTGTCAGTGAAAGAACTATAGTTTACGTTATTGGTGAGTAATTAGAAGTGAATAAAGTTTGAGTTAATGAGAATTTGTCCAAGAGTTTTTGAGAAAAATGAGGATCGAAGAAATAATGGTGTGGGAACTTTAGGAATCGAGTCACGAGGGAGGAAGAGGCACCTCACCTAACGGTAAAGGAAGTCCCCTAGAAGGGTTGGGTCCCTAACTTGGACCCAGAGGACGTAACGTCCGTCTGTGAAATTGGAGACTCGGTGGTCTCCTCGGTGGTGAAGGGAATATGTTTAATAGTTTTTTATTTCCTGGTATGACGGGAGAACGTAAATATAATGTATGACAGGGTTCCACTGGGATGATTAGTGTAATAAAGTCACTGTAGATTAAGAATAACTACGAGTCCACTACTATTACTACTACCACTACGTTATCTATCTTATATATATACTTAAGGAAAACATACAGTTTACGGAGGAAATTGTAAGTGTTTTACTTTAAGAAGTCAAAGGGTGGGTAAAAGGAGGGGAACTAGAGTCAAAATCGTTGTGACAGTTGGTCTATGAATTAAATTCTTTATATAAACCGAGGGATAAAAGGTAGAAGGACTGTGGTCATGTAGTCGTTTATGACATAAAAGATGTAATTTAATTTAGATATTAGGTTGTTGTCGAATGGTCGTGGTTGTGTGCCTCGTTTTAGGGGTAGGAGAGACAGTTGACTAGAAGTCACATGGGAAAGTAGGGGAGAGATTTGTAAAAGGAAACACCTTCGACCTCTCTGTAAAAATTTTCCATCTAATCAGATACAGAGAGGGATAATTTTACGTCGTCATGGAAGAATAATGAGTACTCGGTAGCGAAGGATTGGTAGAGGTTAGTAACAGAGAGACTGATGAGGGATTAGTAGACCAAAAGAGAGACTAGGAGTTCCTTCGGGACGAGACTCGGTAACGTGTGTGACTCGGTAGAAAGATCTAATAAGAAGACAGACGTACGAGGACCTACGGAGAACAGTGACACCTGAACCGAGTCTCCAGTGGATAAAGATCCAGGAGGGGACTAATAGTCTAAATTACTCCGGGAAGTAGTAAATCAATGATTTTAAACGGGGTCGACAAAAAGTAGAAGAAGGATTATTAGTTGTTTAAGACTTCAATAGACAGAAGGGGAGTGAACTGTGGTTGATATTCAAGGTGAACCCTTTCCTTGAGTTTATGGACTGTGAGAGGGCATATGGGTAGAGACTCCTGTCACAGTCCGTATCTCTAAACGTACTGTTGAAAACGACTTTATGGCTGAAAATATGAAAATGTTTCTCTTAGTAAATTTGTCTGTAATATTACATTCGTTTCTTTAATGTTGTCTTTGAGACTCTTGTAAAAATCCTCGATGAACCTTTTCCTTTCGTAAAGTACTCTACGAAAAACGGTCATAGATAATTTATTATAAAATATTATTATTATTACTACTTGTAATTCATTACAAAAGTATAAGTACGATTACTTCTCTTTTTTATTAGTTCACAAGACCTAAAGAGGAGGGACGGTATTGAAGGTTCGTCTATTAACTACAAAGAAAAGAAATAAAAGATTAACCCCATGTCAACTAAATGTTGTAGTATAATCAAAGTCCATGTGTCGTTTCACTAAGTCAATACTTATATATATGTAAAGAAAAGATATGAGAAATAATAGTAAATAATTGTCGTAATAATACTTATATATTACGATTTATATAACTATATTTCTTTTATACGTTAAATTTAAGTGAAAAGAATAAAATAAGGTCAAAAACATTCATGATGATCTTTCGAAATTTAAGGTTTGAACCGAGGTAAAATGAGGATAACTGATCTCAACACTCTTTAAGATTTAGGAAAGATAATCTACTAAAAAATTTTGGAGTGTCCTTGACTAATGTGACAAAGGATTAATCGAAAAGGTGAAAATTAGTAAGGGTGCTTGTAGGGACTTCCCATTCAAGGAACGTGGTTCCTATACTTCGATAGGAAAGAGGAACACTTCACAAATCTAGGGTGGTCCACCTCAGGGGGTCGTATCGTGGTTCAAACGGTTTAGTACTTTTTATTTTGTTCCTCTGTAATTGGACCCAAAGACTCTGTCTACTGTACGTTTCTCCACCACAACAACGACGGCAAGCCAGTGATTCCACACAGACTGAGAAACACTGGGGTAGTTGACATCGGACGGTCCGAGGAGACAGGTGCCCTAAGGAGTCCGTTCTTATGACGTCACCCAACGGTACGGGAGGAGGTCCCCTAGAAGGGTTGTGTCCCTAGGTTGGGTACAGAGACTGTAGAGGACGTAACCGTCCGTCCAAGAAATGACCTTTGGGCATATATGTATATATATATATATATACATATATATGTAGACTTTATTGGTATTCTTAATAAAGAAGTCTTTTGTAATTTTTTTAATAGTATACTAGGACGTTAAGGTGAGGAGTTGTATATGGGTCTCTTCTGGTATTAAACTTTTTTGTGTACAAGGGACTACAAGTCTCGTACTGATAAATGTTGTCGATTCTGTTCCGTAGGGTGAGGTCATGAGAACGGACCTTTTAGGACCATCCGACGTCAGGTACCTCAGCGATTCTCAGTCTGTGCTGACTCACTGAAGTGAAAGTGAAAAATGAAAGTACGTAACCTTTTCCTTTACCGTTGGGCTAGGTCACAAGAACGGACCTCTTAGGGTCCCTGTCCCCTCGGACCACCCGACGGCAGATACCCCAGTGTGTCTCAACCTGTGCTGACTTCACTGAATCGTCGTTCTGTTTCCTTCGTAGGGTTCACAGGTAGATGTCTGTTAACCAGATTCTTCTGTATATATATATATCTTTTACCTTATATTGAGTCGGTAATTTTTTTCTTACTTTATGACGATAAACGTCGTTGTACCCACCTGGATCTCTAATAATATGATTCACTTCATTCGGTCTGTCTCTTTCTGTTTAAAGTTCATTATAGTGAATGTACACCTTAGATTTTTTATTATTATTATTATGTTTACTCGAATATATGTTTTGTCTTTATCTTCTAGGAATCGTCAAGGACTTGGATACTATACCGAGATATAAGAGAGTAGTAGAAGAGACTTCCACACCCGACCACCGTTAGACTCCGGTCGTCCCTGACTCTTACCCGACGGACTACCGTCGCCCACCTCTCAACACACCGTCCTTTCGTTTGTTTTATCGTCCGTCCCTATACCCCTCGTCCCCCTAAGAGGTCTCGATGGAAATCCTGAAGATGCCCTCCGTAAACACGTGACTCCCCTACTGACTCATTAGTAAACGTATTCAATAAAATACTATCCTCAGGATTATTCCTTTTGTCTTGATTGTTCGGTGGCGTGTGGTCTTCTCAAGTCCTTTCCAGTTTTCCTCTATGGTACACAGGACGGTGGAGGGTCTTAGGAGGAACGACCTTATGTAGAACCGATTTGTTACGTACACGGTGGTCCTTCGTGAGACTCGGTCTTACTAACCGGTTTCTGTTGGGTTTTTGATTAGGGTGGAGGTATTTTGAACTCTGGTGTTCGGTGTACCTTCTCGTCAAGAGGACCCAAGGAAAGGGGAGAACGAGAGGTGGACTCGTAGGGAAGGGTTATTTCAGGGAACGAAACGATCACGGACACAGAGGAGTCTGTTAAATAAAGGCTCACAATCTGTTCTCGGGCATAAATCCGGGACCTTTACTAGGGGGAAGGACGTTGTGAAGAGAAACGGGTAAGGGAGTGAGGGATTAATCATTGAAGAGTTCAGACGAGAAACCTCGAGTCACTTCGAGATCTAGTTACGGAAAAAGATGTTTGTTCTTTGTACCTTGTGTCTTTCCGAAACTGGGACCTCACGGGGGAACCCCAGGACGAACAGTGGAGAAGAGACGAGGAGAAGTTAGGGTTTCACTTGTTCCCACTCCTCTCTTTCCTTTATTTCAAAACCTATCTCTCAAATTAGTAATTGAACTGTTCCCTTGAGTCAAAATCCCCCTGTGTCAGAGTCTAGAGTGAACTCAGACAGTAACTCAACATTAGTCTGTTATTCAACCCAACCTTACTGTTCTCCGGACGTCACCTGACAAATAGATTTTACCGTAGAAGTAAGGCCACAGACTGTGTCGTCGATCTCCGGACCTTCTCTACCCGACGGGCCCGTAGAAAAATACCAGAAAGGTAATTCGATCGAATCCAAAAGAGTGACGAACCGTTCTAATTCCAAAAGTCTGAAAAGTAAACCGTGGACCTAGGGGGGGTCCCTCCCACAAGGGTTTTTTCTTCCATCTTCAACGTTTCGAAGAATAGAGAATTCAGTATGTTGAAGTGAAGATGGTGTGAGAGTACTAGTTTTTGTATCTGGGTCCGTCCAATTTCCCCTCTCCTTCATTTAATGTAGAGTACTACTCCTTTACTCTAACTTCTTATACTTTGTTGGTAATTGGGTGGTGTCGGTACTGAGACTTTTCTGGAGATTTCCGGTTTTCATCGACGTATGTAAGTTGAGTGGGAAGTTGTCAAGACGGGAAACGTTTAAGGACCTGAAAGTCTATGAATGACAAAGTGGTGGTAGACTACGAAATTGGGTTACTAAAAACGAACCATAGACGGAAAAAATTCACAAGAATGTGTTCAATGATCTCCTCCTCCTTTATATGGGTATTTGAGATTTCTGATGCATCAATGTTAAAAATACATAACGGTTCCCCCACCGGTCAACAAAGATAGAAGTAAAATCATGTAAGTCTATCCTTCTCTATAATTTTATAATACAATATGTTTAATTGTATAATAAATAACACTTCGTTGTATCTGTCCGAATTTCAATTTTAATTCCGACGAATGTATTCTGAGAACTCTCAGGGAACCTGACGTTCGTCTAGGTTGGTCAGGTAAGACTTCCTCTAGTTGGGACCCTAAAGAAACCTTCCTTACTACGATTTCGACTTCGAGGTCATGAAACCGGTGGAGTACGCTTCTCAACTGAGTAACCTTTTCTGAGACTACGACCCTCCCTGACACCCGTCCTCCTCTTCCCCTACGGGCTCCTACTCTACCGACCTACCGTAGTGCCTGAGTTACCTGCACTCAGACTCACTTGAGGTCTTCTACCACTACCTGTCCCTCCGGACCGTACGACGCTAAGTACCCCAGTGTTTCTCAGCCTGTGCTGACTCGCTGACTTGATTGATTGATTGATTTATTGTAAAGGACTTTTAACTGCATGAAGAGAATTTTTTATTTCCGTGAACTTTCGTCTCAAATAACGTTTCTCCTTTTTCGTCACTATACAGGTCTTATCCATGTGTACGTTTTGATTACTTAAACTCTTACGATTCACCTTAACAATTTAACGTCTAACCCGTCTATACTTTTCCCAATCGTCAAAGTCTCCTAATCTTTTTACGAGTAGATGTATTGCAATCAGGGAAGTCCTAAGAAAGAATCTACAAGAGTTAAAAGAAATTACGAACGGGTTTATACAGTGAGAGCACCGTGTTTAACGGTGGGTGTATGGTTACTGTCTATACAATGAAATCTCAAAGGTCACGTGACAAGACGATGAAAAAACTTATTTTATAATTGGAAAGTTCTTACAGTACCTTTCTAGCGAAGTGAACAAATAAGGAGTCCCATATTTACTTTCCCAAGTTGTATCCCCGTTATCTACATCAGTCGTCTCTTTGAGGGAATAATTCCCGGTGAAGTAGGAATCGACTTCCAAAGTGTATGTATTTTTACGTCGACGGTGTCCACTACCTTTGGTGTTAGTACACCCTTCTTGTACACCTTTTCCGAAAAAAGGAAAGGACTCGTCTCCCATTAGAATCTTGACAGGATTATTACATGTACATCCTGTCTTGATACGTGTGTTCCCAGCGATATTTCCAGTTGTGTCGTGTCTTATATTGGTCGACGAGATACTTGGTACATAGGCTTGTACGTAAGAAGTCATAACCTCTTCGTAGTGTCTTTTTTACCAGTTATTTTCTCAGTGTCTTAAGGTCCACCTGTGAGTCCGGTTCCCCACCTTCCTATTAGTTCTTCGGTCTATGGGTTGTTCTCTCTTACTCCGAGGACGTCTGAGACGACAAGTACTACCAGTACATCACTTCCCCAAACGTCTACCGGTGCATCGCCAGTATTCTGTAGTGTCAGTTCTCCCTTTTAAGACATCGCCGTTTTTCCTGTTATTTTTTCTAAACCGACTTCGTCCGTAACTACCACTATTAAAACAGGGGTGAACTATACTACATCTCCATACACCCGTGTGTCCGGCAACACTTACTCTAAAGATTCTTTCTCTTTAAAACTTCTTTTTTTATGTATCGACAAAAATTTACTCCTAGGTGTTTCTACTCTCTTTAATACCAGTCTAAGGGTTAATGTGAATTGTATATACACTGGTTGTTTTTCTGTTTTTAGTTTTAGAGATCAACACACAGTAAACAGTTTGGGTAATACTACTTACGACAATAACGACTTACCAAAGAGTAGTGACTGAACCATCATAACAGACTAGAAGTGTACTTTCAGTGTCTTTAACCTAAACTTCTTGTTAAAGTTTTATTCTATCCTAGTTTACTACGGAAATTTACTGTTAATTTAGTCAGTGTATGTAAAGAAAGATATTGAACTACTAGGTAGAAAGCACTTTACTACGGGAGTTTTCGGTGACTTACATGGTGTCCCTTTTATCTTCGTAAAAAGGCCTCAGGTCGAGGTCGTCGGTCCCTAAGTTGAACTTCTCTACTTGTCACAGTCGCTTACTCTGTCGGAGAGTCAAAAGAACCTGACGGATAAATAAAGTTCAAATTCTAAGAGAAAATATGAAAATGTTTTTGTAATCCAGTCTCCAAACTGTAAAAGTCAAGGGGAAGAGGGTCTAAATAATAGAGGTATTTAGTAACAACGAGAAGTTTGTCTCAAGGACAAAGTCACTAAGAGACCCTTAGTCGGAATAGGAGATAATAGATGGAGGAGATTACACAGGATATCAATTGAACACTAATGTAACATTGAGTACGATGTAAGGAGTCAAATGATGAATAGAAGGATTTAGAACAAACGGGGATTGTAGGACTCGAGTGATAGAGAATTGTTCCGAAGATCGATATCACAGAGATTTTTAAGGATTGAAGATATTCGATATCATTTTATACGATTGAAATGTTGTAAGGAATTTAGAAATTAAAGATTGATAAAATTAATAAAGATTCGGGATTTAAGTCATTTGAGGAAACAGCATTTGTAAAAGGAGTGTTTATCCGAAGTCTATCGTTAGGGAGGGTACCGGAGTTCGATGCCGGATATACGAGTAGGACCTTGTGAGAAAACATTTTAGGAGCTTGTTTACAGTCACTAATTGAAATACTTAATAAAAGACTCGTTACGACGTCTTCTGAAACACGGAAGAGTACGAGGAGAGTTCTTGTCATTTGTGGAATTATAAGGAAAAGTCAGTTGAGTCGACTCCTCTCCTTTTTGTTCAGTCTTAATGTCCCGGATTGAGGAAGTAGGGCCCAGGCACGGACGCCTTACTCCCCTCCCCCGGACCCTGGCACGGAGGTAAAACAGTCATTACGGATTGTGCCGAGGGCTGTCGTAAAACACATCCAAGTTAGTATAGAGACAGGAGATGACGTACTCTTTGGAACTCTTCCAGTAACTTGACTAGACACGAGGGGGAAAGAAGGAATTATTCTACCGAAATTACTATTATGATGTAGTATCACAATAAGACTCTCAATTTATACGATATGGTATATTGTAGGAAAATTATCATTGATTCTCTATTATTAGAGACATATTTACAATAAAAGACTACGGTTAGAGAGTATTAGAGTTTTTTTTTAAAAAATTGTGTGTCAATCAAAGAATCCATCGTAGAGAGGGAGAGAGTAATAAAAGAAGGAGTAGAGATCTAATTAAAGTAGTCGTATGTTTGAGAGAGACCATAAGGTGTATAAAATTTACAAAGGGTAACCCCTCATTGTAAAGATAGGAAAATTACAAAATTAAAATTACAAAGGATATCGAAAGTATATCAAAACTGAAAATCTTTGTGTAATTAGACTTATAGGTTTTTATTTTCGTTAAATATAGTTCTTTCTACTCACCCTCCTGAATTTCGACTTTCGTTAAACTTTTTTTTAGTTGGGGAAAAATGGAGTTTTCTGTATATTGGTATGTTACTGTTTCTTTTTTCTTCTGGATTAGGGGAAGAGGAGGACGGAAGTGAGAAAGGATCGTAGTCCCAGAAAAGATTACTCAGTCGAGAAGAGAAGTCCACCGGTTTCACAGCCTCAAAGTCGAAGTTGTAGTCAGGAAGGTTACTTATAAGTCCTGACTAAAGGAAATCCTAACTGACTAAACTAGAGGAACGGTAGGTTCCCTGAGAGTTCTCAGAAGAAGTTGTAGTGTCAAGTTTTCGTAGTCAAGAAGCCACGAGTCGAGAGAAGTACCAGGTTGTGAGTATAGGTATGTACTGATGACCTTTTTGGTATTGAAACTGATCTACCTGGAAAGAATCGTTTCATCACAAAGACGAAAAATTATACGATAGATCCAACCAGTATTGAAAAGAAGGTTCCTCGTTCATACAGAATTAAAGTACCGACGTCAGTGGTAGATTTTACTAAAATCTCGGGTTCTTTTATTTCAGACAGTGACAAAGGTAACAAAGGGGTAGATAAACGACACTTCACTACCCTGACCTACGGTACTAGAATCAAAAAACTTACAATTCAAAATTCGGTCGAAAAAGTGAGAGGAGAACGTAAAAGTAGTTCTCCGGGAACGTACGAATATAGACCCCTATAAAAATATGACATCATATCATATGCACATATAAGAAGGTATATAAAGAAGTCCGTTGATTTTACCGACTCTTCTTTCTATGGTGTCAAGTGACTCGAGTGGATGTCAGGTATAAACACAGAGTAATTTTACTTAGTTCTGAGGGATTTTTAGACCGGTTGATCCCGATTCACCTCCTCCATTTTTCACTTGTAGATTGTAGAACAATACGGTCTTCTATTCCTTTAGGAATCTATTATTTACCTTTGAACAGAGTTCCGGATGTCTTGAGTCGAATTTCTACAGATTAACTGTTTTACCCTCTGGAAACCTCGTAGTACTAATAATTTATGTTGTTACTTAATATTGGGTGACTTTTGAACCTTACGTACTCAGATATGTTTATTTGTTAGTTACCTAGTTCATTTTCAGTTACTTTTCCTTTTCGAGAACGAATATGATCTTACGGTTTCTGTTCGACCATCTACTCTTTCTCCCGACCGTAACCTTTAGTCAGAAAAAGTTAGTGATTTCTACTTTCGTAGTGATGCTTGTTTCGATCGTCTCCACTACCTTAAGGTCAACTCGATAAAGTTAGGACTTTCTACTACGACAGTTTCACGACGTGAGCTTTACGGTCTTGTAAACCTTTTGAGTCGTCACCGGTGTCCTGACCTTTTCCAGTCAAAAGTAAGGTTAGGGTTTCTTTCTATTACGGTTTCTTACGAGTTTGATGACGTGCTAACGTGGGTAGAGTGTGCGATCATTTCATTACGAGTTTTAAGAGGTTCGGTCTGAAGTCGTTATGCACTTGCCACTTGAAGGTCTACAAGTTCGACCAAAATCTTTTCCGTCTCCTTGGTTCCTAGTTTAACGGTTGTAGAAGACCTAGTAGCTTTTTCGTTCTCTCAAGGTCCTTTTGTAGATAAACACGAAAGAACTGATACGGTTTCGGAAACTTACACACCTAGTGTTCTTTGACACCTTTTAAGACTTTCTCTACCCTTATGGTCTGGTGGACTGAACGGAGAATTCTTTGGACATACGTCCAGTCCTTCGTTGTCAATCTTGACCTGTACCTTGTTGTCTGACCAAGGTTTATCCTTTTCCTCATGTAGTTCCGACATATAACAGTGGGACGAATAAATTGAATATATGTCTCATGTAGTACTCTTTACGACCCGACCTACTTCGTGTTCGACCTTAGTTCTAAAGACCCTCTTTATAGTCATTGGAGTTTATACGTCTACTGTGGTGGGAATACCGTCTGTCACTTCTCCTTGATTCTTCGGAGAACTACTCTCACTTTCTCCTCTCACTTTTCCAACCGAATTCAAGTTGTAAGTCTTTTGATTCTAGTACCGTAGGCTAGGGTAGTAAAGTACCCTTTATCTACCCCTTTGTTACCTTTGTCACAGTCTGAAATAAAAAGACCCGAGGTTTTAGTGACGGTTACCACTAATGTCGGTACTTTAATTTTCTACGAATGAGGAACCTTCTTTTCAATACTGGTTGGATCTATCGTACAAGTTTTCGTCTCTGTAATGAAACAGTTGTTTCCAGACAGATCAGTTCCGATACCAAAAAGGTCATCAGTACATACCTACACTCTCAACCTGACACTTCTTTCGACTCGTGACTTCTTAACTACGAAAACTTGACACCACAACCTCTTCTGAGAACTCTCAGGGAACTTGATGTTCCTCTAGGTTAGCCAGGTAGGATCTCCGCTAGTCAGGACCCACAAGTAACCTTCCTGACTACGACTTCGACTTTGAGGTTATGAAACCGGTGGAGTACGTTTCTCGACTGAGTAACCTTTTCTGAGACTACGACCCTCCCTAACCCCCGTCCTCCTCTTCCCCTACGGTCCCCTACTCTACTGACCTACCGTAGTGTCTGAGTTACCTGTACTCAAACTCAGTTGAGGTCCATAACCACTACCTGTCCCTCCGGACCGGACGACGTTAAGTACCCCAGCGTTTCTCAGTCTGTACTGACTCACCGACTTGACTTGACTTGACTTTCTACCTTGTCCGTTTGTTTTTTGGTTCTTACGTTTTAATTCCCCACAAAAAACAACTCTTCGTCTTATGAACGTACCAGAATTCCATATAAGAGTTTCTGTAAATAATCGGTTCCTTTGACCTCACTAATGTATTACCTATTTACCTTAATACTAGTCTGGATCACTAGTCTGAACAGAGACACTCTTATTATATTATAGTAGACAAAGTATGAGACCGGTTCATATTTATTGGACTCGAATTGACACTACCTGGTAGTCTCTTTTAGTTTGACTCCTTTAAGATAACCTTTTTCTTCTACTTCTCTCTGACTTAAGACTTTTTTACGGATAGAATTTTTTTTTATATATATATATATATATGTGTGTATACTACAAGGTTTATTTTCTCTTATTGCTTAGTACTGTTTATTTACGTTATAAAATAGTTTAAACCTATGAACCATTTTCCTTCCTTTTTTAATGTAATGACACAGTCACTGTTTACCTTTACACTTATTACTTAATCTATTTTAATAAAATAGTCACAATTTAAATGACTTGTTATGATATCAAAAGGTTCATTTATAGAGTTAAGAAACCTGTATGTGTTACTTAACGATTCCTAGTCAAATCAAGTCAGCGAGTCTACACAGGTTGAGGAAAGCTGGGGTACCTGACATCGTGTGGCCCGTAGGGAGAGATAGTGGTGAAAACCTCGCACGACTTTAAGTACAGGTCAACCACTACGGTAGTTTGGTAGAGTAGGAGACAGTAGGGGAAGAGGAGGACGGAAGTTAGAAAGGGTCGTAGTTCCAGAAAAGGTTACTCAGTCAAGAAACGTAGTCCACCGACTTCATAACCTCGAAGTCGAAGTTGTAGTCATGAAGGTTACTTATAAGTCCTGACTAAAGGAAATCCTAACTGATCGAACTAGAGGAACGACAGGTTCCCTGAGAGTTCCCAGAAGAGGTTGTGGTGTCAAGTTTTCGTAGTTAAGAAGTCGGGAGACGAAAGAAATACCAAGTTGAGAGTGTAGGTGTGTACTGATGAGACAGATCCCTATGTCGTCTTTTTAAGTAGTCTTCCTGACTACGACTTGGGCTTCGAGGTTATGAAACCGGTGGACTACATTTCTCGACTGAGTAATCTTTTCTGGGACTACGACCCTTTCTAACTTCCGTCCTCCTCTTACCCTGCTGTCTTCTACTCTACCAACCTACCGTAATGCTTGAGTTACCTGTACTCAAACTCGTTCGAAGTCCTCTACCACTTCCTGTCCCTTTGGACCGCACGACGTCGGGTACCCCAGTGCTTCTCAGTCTGTGTTGACTCGATGACTTGTTGTCGTTGTTTCATGTGAATTGTACTCTCAACGAGAGAATTTGAAAACTCACATGGTACAGAGATTCACAGAGTCTATCATTTCGTAGGTGGACGTTACGTTCTCTAGACCCAAACTAGGAACCCATCCCTTCTAGGGGTCTCTTCTCTTACCGTTGGGTGAGGTCATAAGAACGGACCTCTTAAGGTACCTGTCTCCTCAGACCATTCGATATCAGGTACCCCAGTGTTTCTCAGACTGTGTTGACTCGTTGATTGTGTGAAAGGGTTGTACACCATAATCCCGAAGGGACTACCGAGTATGTCACTTCTTAGACGGACGTCACACTCTCTGAACCGAAGATAGGGATGTAACCTTTCAGAGGACTTCTTCCCTTACCAATGGGTGAGGTCATAAGAACGGTACCTTTAGGGTACCTGTCTCCTCGGACGGCTCGGTGTCGGGTACCCCAACGTTTCTTAGTCTGTGCTGACAAGCTACTTGTGAAAGTGAAAGTGAAAGAACGAGTAATATCCGTGATATAACGTGTGTCTAGAGATCTAATGTAAGAAAAACGTATAGACTTTGGTATGGGTAGTTTATCACTGAGAGGTAAAGTAATCAGAAAGACGTAGTCAGAACGGAGGTGGTATGACATGGTAGTTTATCTGAAAAGAGTTTCCTTAGTCAGTGTTCCGACCTATGATGTGTTGACAATCTCCCTCTGTATCCGTCTTGAGAGACACTGTATCACGTCGCTCTGGAAAAAACTAGGTGGAAGATCTCATTACTTTTATTTTTGTTTTCACTTGTTTATTCTGGATTATTATGGAATTTTAAAAACGTGTCGTTTTCTTAGGTATTTGATCTACTTTTGTGTTAGAGTTTTACCCTCTTTTATAAACTTTTACTTCGTTGACCGTTCTTTAATTAGAGGTTTTATATATTGGTCAAGTACCCTCCAGTTATAGGTTTTTTATAATGGGTTAGTTTTTTACTCTTCTTCGGGATTTATTCTATAATCAGGGACATGGACCCTGAGACGGTTCAATTACTACGTATTCACTTTTGATGGGTATAAAAGTTCGATTACTTTCAAGTAGTGAGATCTTTATTAGACTCTTTAATCACCAAAAGAATCACTTTATAGTTTCAGTTTAAAACTTTGATCATATTTAAAATAAAGGAAAAGATGTCATTTTGTATGTCTCATTTTACAAATATATTCATTTTGTATTTATAGAATAGACAATCAATGTTTACCTTTCAATGAGTTGATTATTTTATGAATCAAGAATGGAAACTGTAAGAAGTAACAAAACAGACCTTCGACATGGAGATTACTGTCTTCACTTGGAGGTAAACTTTTTTATGTAAGGTCATCCTCGTAGATTTACGTAATGATCGGGGAACAACAGTGTTTGTGTATGTGTGAGTAACGATTATATATAACCGAAGATTTTATGTTGTATCTGACAGAATAAAAATTTAATTCTTTGTAAAGAGACGTGTGACTCCTTGACTTCCTTTCTAATTTTTAAGTTTTGTTTCTCTTTAACTCTACGAAAGTTCGTTTGTCTAAAAATGTAATTTCTGGAGGAAATATTGGAGGTAGACGTTGTCTAAGGGTCCCCTTTTTTCCCCACCTCCACTTCCAGGAACTTCCTAGACTAAGTTTTCAGAGATTATATAGATTATGTTAAGTAAAACAGTTTTCTGAGAGTTAGGTCGTGGTTACCCTAATTACAGGAAGCTCTCTTATTCTACGTTATTATTGTTTAAGTCAGGTTTGTATCTTTGATTCTATGATAAATATTTAGTCTTAGATAAGAAATAATAAACAATTATCATTACTATTTGTATAAAGAAGGATAAATCAATTTTTCTCTACATTCGATGTTAAAATATAAAGTGATACTATAAACGACAAGTCAAGTCAAGTCAAGTCAACGAGTCAGCACAGACTGAGAAACACTGGGGTACTTAACGTCGTGCGGTCCGGAGGGACAGGTAGTGGTTGAGGGTCTCAAGTGAGTCTGAGTGCAGGTAGCTCAGTTACTGTGGTAGGTCGGTAGAGTAGGAGCCAGTAGGGGAAGAGGAAGACGGGGGTTAGGGAGGGTCGTAGTCTCAGAAAAGGTTACTCAGTTGAGAAGCGTACTCCACCGGTTTCATGACCTCAAAGTCGAAATCGTAGGAAGGAAGGTTTCTTTAGGGTCCCGACTAGAGGAAGTTTTACCTGACCAACCTAGAGGAACGTCAGGTTCCCTGAGAGTTCTCAGAAGAGGTTGTGGTGTCAAGTTTTCGTAGTTAAGAAGCCGTGAGTCGGAAGAAGTGTCAGGTTGAGAGTGTAGGTATGTACTGGTGTCTTTTTTGGTATCGGAACTGATGTACCTGGAATCAGTTATAAACGACATCCAAGACTAAATTTCTTTAGAATTTAGAACGGTGAAGTAGAATTATAGAAGACGAAGACAATCCAGGTATGGTAAAGACAGGAAATAGCTCGAGTAGAAACGTACTTTACAAGGGAACCATAGAGATTAAAAGAACTTCTCTAGACATCAGAAAGGGTAAGAAAACAAAAGGAGATAAAGAAACGTAACTATGGACTCCTTCCGAAAGAATAGAGAGGAACGATAAGAAACCTTAAGATGTAAGTCTATGTATACAGAAAGAAAAAGAAGAAACGAAAAGTGAAGAGAAGAAAAGTATCGATAAACATTCCGGAGGGGTCTGTCGGTAAACCGAAAAAACGTAAAGAAAAGGTACCCCTACCAGAACTAGGGGCAGAGGACATGTTACAGTGCTTGGAGGTAGGTATCAAGTAGTCCGTGAGATAGATAGTCTAGATCCGGGAATTTAGATAAAGAGTGAACGTGACATATTAGTATTCCCTAAACTAAATCCAGTATGGACTTACCAGATCACCAAAAGGGATGAAAGAAGTTAAATTCAGACTTAAACCGTTATTCCTCAAGTAATAGACTCGGTGTCAGTCGAGGGTCAGAACTAAAACGACTGACATATCTCGAAGAGGTAGAAACCGACGTTTCTTATATTAGTTAGACTAAAGTCACAACTGGTAGACCACTACCGGTACACATCTCGGAAGAGAACACAACAACCTTCTCCCACAAACGATACTGGTTACGTAAGAGAACCGTTTTGAGATAATCGGAAACAGGACGAAGTAAGGCATAAGGTTCCGGTTTAAACGGACAATGGGGTCCACAAAGAACTGAAGGATGAAAACGTAAGGTCAGAGGATATTACTTTTCCTGTAGAAGAAACCCACAATCAAGATTTTCCAGAACATCCAGAAGTATCTCGACAAGTTGAAGTCGAAGAAGTCGCAATGACCAACCCCGTATCCGAACCTAATGACACTATAACTTACCAACGGAACCTTTACTTGTCTCTAGTAAGACAGCAAAAACTCTAACGTAGGTTCATGACATCAAGTCTGAGAAAACAACTGGTACTACCGATGAGGTAAAGGAGATTCCCTAAGGACGGGTGTCATCATCTATATTAACAGTAGACTCAATCTGAGTGGGTAAGGTTAGGTAAAATCAAGCGACTAAGGATCTTACAGTCGCAAGTGAGAACGGTAGAGGACAAACTGATGAAGGTTAAACGGAACTAAGTACCTGGATTGTAAGGTCCAAGGATACGTTATAACGAGAAATGTCGTAACCTGGAACGAAGACAGTGGTCAGTGTAGGTGTTGACCCATAACAAAAACGAAACCGAGGTAGGGAAGTAAGAAAGACCTCAATAAAGAGGTGACTAGAGGTCATCGTTAAACCCGTGGATGGCTGGACCCCTCAAAGAGAAAGTCATAGGATAGTAAAACGGAAAAGTATAACAAGTACCCCAAGAGTTCCGTTCTTGCTGAAGTCACTTTCCGAAAATTTCCGGAGTATCCCCACTCCCGACTTCAAGTACCTGAAAGAAGACTGATAAAAACCACTCCATTGTACGACTACAAAGTCTTAGAACTAGGAGTTTGAGGATCAAGGTCGGTCAGACCCCAGGAGTGTGAACACGAGTCGTTCATCTGTACTAGGGGGGACTCTCCCTACTCCCCTCCCCGAATCAACGACGTCTTGTTGAGTTTCTACATACAGTGTAACAGTACATATAGTGGTCTTCTCCTTGGTTCTGCCAAAACAACGACGAAAAAATCAACGAGCCAGCACAGGTTGAGAAACGTTGGGGTACTTGACGTCGTGTGGTCCGAAAGGATAGGAAGTAGAGAGGACCTCAAACGAGTTTGAGTACAGGTAACTCAGTCACTACGGTAGGTTGGTAGAGTAGGAGACAGCAGGGGAAGAGGAGGACGGAAGTTAAAGAGGGTCGTAGTCCCAGAAAAGTTTACTCAGTCGAGAAACGTAGTCCACTGGTTTCATAACCTCAAAGTCGAAGTCGTAGTCAGGAAAGTTACTTATAAGTCCCAACTAAAGGAAGTCCTTACTGATCAAACCAGAGGAACGTCAGGTTCCCTGAGAGTTCTCAGAAGAAGTCGTGGTGTCAAGTTTTCGTAGTTAAGAAGACACGAGTCAAAAGAAAAACCAGGTTGAGAGTGTAGGTGTGTAATGATGACCTTTTTGGAATTAAACTTATCTGTCTGGAAACAGTCTTTTCACTACAGAGACGGAAAATTATGTGACAAATCCAAACAGTATTAAGGTTCCTCGTTCACAGGAATTTAAAGTACAGACGTCAGTGACAGATGTCACTAAAATCTCGGGTTCTTCTAATTCAGACAGTGGTAAAGGTGAAAAAGGGGTAGATACACGGTATTTCACTACCCTAGTCTATGGTACTATAATCAAAAAACCTATGACTATATTCAATTGATTCGTTTCATTGTTATATGTCGGAACTGTATAAGAAAGGGTTAAAACTTGGTCAGACGACAAGGTAAGGTCTAGATTGACAACGAAGAACTGGACGTATGTCTAAAGAGTCCTCCGTCTATTACGTCGGACCATAAGGGTAGAGAAATTCTTGAAAGGTGTCAAACAACACTAGGTGTGTTTCCGAAATTGCATCAGTTATTTCGACATCTACAAAAAGACCTTAAGATAACGAAAAAGACATTAGATTGTGTACAACCGTTAAACTAGAGACCTAGGTGGAACTTGTAAACCTTTAAGAGTCAAGTACATGACAACTTGGAACGAACCTCTTAAAACTCGTAATAAAACGATCGTACAGTCTACTCATGTAACACGTCATCAAACTTGTAAGAAACCGTAACGGAAAGAAACCCTAACCTTACTTTTGACTGTAAAAGGTCAGGACACCGGTGACGACTCAGAAGGTTAAAACGATCGTATAACTCACGTCGTGAAATTGTCGTAGTAGAAAATCCTAAACTTTATCGAGTTGACTTTAAGATAGTGGAGGTGATCGAAACAAGCACCACTACGAAGGATTCCGGGTGAACTGAAATGTGAGGTTCTACAGACCGAGATCCACTCACTAGTGTGGTAGTACCAATAGACCCAGTACTTATAGAAAAAACATAATTCTAGAAGATACATAAGAACGGGGGAGAAGAATTATAGAAGACGAAGACAACCTAGGTATGGTAAAGACAGGACGAAGTAAAACATCAGATTTCGGTTTGAACGGACAATGAGGTCCAAAGAGAACCGAAGGATGAAAACGTAAGGTCAGGGGATACTACTTTTCCTGTTGAAAAAATCACAATCAAGATCTTCCAGAACATTGACAAAATAAAAAAAAAATAACATTGACAAAATTTAAGTGAAAAAAAGTTCAGATAAGAAATCAACCCTAATGAGGATAACCTAGCCCTCAACCGGTGAAAACTCGATATGAAACTACGTAGTACGACGACGACGACGGCGATTCAGCGAAGTCAGTACAGGCTGAGACACGCTAGGGTCTCTGTCGTCGGGTGGTTCGAGGGAAAAGGGACCCTAAGAGGTCCGTTCTTGTGACCTCACCCAACGGTAAAGGAAGAGGTTACGTACTTTTACCTTTCACTTTCACTTTTCACTTTCACTTCAACGAGTCAGTACAGGTTGAGAATCACTGGGGTACCTGATGTCGGATGGTCCGAGAAGGTAGGTACCCCAAAAGGTCCGTTCTCCTGACCTCACCCAACGGTAACGAAAGAGGAACTACGCAGTACCAGATGTTGAAATTCGTGTCCTTAAAATCTTAAATTAAAAAGTCATGTCCACAAAACCTTATTCCTCTTAAATAACTACATAGTATCTAAGAATAAGGTTTTGTGGACATGACTTTTCAATTTAAGAATTTAAGGACACGAATTTCAACGCCAGGTACTATTTTACGTTTATGTACTTCCTACCACTATTACGGTATCCACGTATTAGAGAGGTGTAGGGAGGAGGTCACTTGATTCGTAAATGTGAAATCTCTAGTTCAATCTAAAGATGGTCTTTTAACAGTAAGTAAAGAGGACTGAAGGAGATAAGAAGGGAATAAAAGGTAAAGACAAGAGTCCTCTCTTCGGAAATTATATACTAATAAAATTATATTGACCTTTTTGTACCCCATTTTCAAATTTATTGACTTCCTATACTTCTGTGTGAAACAAAAGGGGGTAAGTACCGTTGTCTTACACTATGTACAAAGTCATTACGGGTCCCATATTCACATACCTGGAACCTTGTCGAACAGACTCTAGTTCAGTATCGAGAGAGTAGATAAACTCACTGGAACCCGTTCAGTAAATTATAGAGACATGAGGGACAAAGGACTACACATTTCATTGTGGAGGGAACACCAGGGCACCAATTCTTAGACGGACCGTTACGTCCCCTGTCCCAAGGTAGGTACCAGACCCTTCTAGGTGAACGGTGGTCCGTTGATTCGAGGACGTCGTGTTAATGACTCGGGTACACGAGATCTCGGAGACGAGGTGTTGTCTTCATCGGTACTGTTGATCTTCGGGTGTGTGGTGTTGATTCTCATCGGGAGTGACGTTGATCTCTTTCTAGCTTACGTTTGTTTCTACCACGTTGTTTTTAATTAATTAATTGAGTTGATTAAAGATTTCATTTCAGTTGTCTTTACTGATGTAGTATCCTTATGACATTCCAACGGAAATCAGCGATTCAGCACAGGTTGAGAACGTTGTGGTACCCGTCAGAGGAGACAGGTACCCTAAAGGGTCCGTTCTTATAACCTCACCTAACGGTAAAAGAAGAGGTCCATTAGAAGGGTTGGGTCCTTAGTTTGAGCCTAGAGGACGTACCGTCCGTCTAAGAAATGGTTGACTCGATACTCCCTTAGGGATGACATTCCAATTTACTTTATTTGATACGTTGTTAGCGTGAATCGTGTATTAACCCGAAGGGACCACCAAGTCTCCCATTCCTTAAACAGACGTTACACCTCTTAGGATCAAGTTAGGGACCCAAGCTTCTGAGGGACCTCTTCCTTCACCTTTGGATGAGGTCATAGGAGTGGACCCCTTAGGGTACCTGTCTCCTCAGACCGTTCGATGTCAGGTGCCCCAGTGTTTCTCAGTCTATACTGACTGACTGATAATTAAATTGAAAAAAGTGTATTATATATATGAACATATTAATTATCAAATTATATTAATTATAATATTAAAATATTATATTAATATTAACATTAAAAGTATATTAATTATAATATGTATATAAACTGAAAAAAAATAAAGACTTAGAGAGAGTAGAGTTCTTCCGTGTAACGAGATGTTCTTCGTAGAGAGCGAGAGAGTGTGTGTGTGTGGGAGAGACGTAGTAGTCAAAGAAGGTGAAAAGATCTAAATAAAGTACTCGTATTTTTGTAAAAGACCATAAGAGGATAAAAATTTTTTTCTCATTTTCATAATAATTCCTCACGGTGAAGGTAGTCATATGTGAAATATATCAAAACTGAAATTCTTTGTACATTTAGATGTATAAATTTTTATTTTATAGTATAGACGGTTCGTTTATTAAATGGGAGAAAAATAATTATAGTAAAGATAAAAATGAGTCGAAAAGAAAGTTACATTATAATTCTGGTTACGGGTTCATAATGTACTGGTGAGTCCCAGACTCTTTATCGGTATGATTTATCAACAAGAACTTTATTCGATTAATTAATATAACCAGATAAGTCGATAAATAGAAGTAAATTACAAGGTCCGGAGGTGATGAGTTATCTCATCGATGGTCGGTACATACCGGTAACTGGTGGACTCTACACCAATCAGGTTTGACTCAACACGGTATCGACATTTTACGTGTAGTCTAAAGTTCTGAATCCTTTTGTTATCCATTTTATATGATGAGGATAAAATATGACTTACGTACAAATTTACAATTATAAAAACTATATACCTCAATTTATTTTATGTAGTATTTTTAATTCGAGTGGACAAACAAAAATATAAGAATTACCATGTTGGTAAAAATAAAAAATTATATTTAAATAAATACAACTTTTTTTAAAATAAATAAAAATAACCTCCAATTAATGAAATGTTATAACATAACTAAAACGGTATGTAGTTGTAGTTTTGTGGTTATGTCATATGATTACGTCATATATACCTTAAATCTTTCTACCGTTGTTATTGGGACATACGATCTGTCGTTTTCTCTGTGTCTACATATCTTTTCAGAAAACCTGAGACACCCTCTCCCTCTCCCACCCTACTAAACCCTCTTACCGTAACTTTGTACATATTATAGTATATACTTTGCTTAACTGTTGGTCTTTAAAAATTTAATATTTACACCGAGTGTATTTAAAAACAACGTGACATGACAAAATCCAAAAGTTAAAAAAAGTGTAACCCCTTAAGATCTTTTTTTTTCCCTTGATGAGTACTCTGTTTAATTAAGGAAAAGATTTGTAGAAAGTGAGAGAAAAGTTATTTTGGGAGTTGATACAAACTTCACATACGAGGGACTCAGACTCGTTTACTTCGAGAAAAATCAGAAACACTCCACTTATAATAGTTGAGAGTGGTTTATGTCTAAACGACCGTCCGTAACGGTCCATAGTATTGTCCTTTTTTCTTGTAATTGGACCTAAATACTTCGTTTATCACTTTTATCTACTATGTCCGTGACCTTCTCCCTTCTATAAAAAAATTTACCTCACAAATGGTCACCATTAACTCTATTTACTAAATTTGTATATCTGTCTGTGTAAATTTGTATATCTATTTACCCTCTCTCTGTCTGTTTCTTTCTCTTCCTCTCCATCTCTCTTTCTTTCATCCTTCAAAAGGGGTACACAGTTAGTTTAGTAACGTGTACCCTAACGTGGTTGAGTTACTTGGTATTTACTTAGGACGGGTGTAAAAGTTGACCCTTTTCCAGTACTTAAGATATCTATTAGGGTCTTTATTGATCAAGAGAATTATTACTTAGTCTTTGTTTATGACTTTGATCATTAATGGAAAAAAAAAGATATATTTATTAGTGTTCGTAGAAGAGATATTTAATGGGTACCTTTGTACGGACCGAACTTTTGTAGGGTCATGAATTGAAACTATAAGAAATAACAAAGTGGTCTTTTGATGTGGTGTTTACTGTTTACTATAAACACTTGAAGTACCAAATTGTTTTTGTATGATCGTCCCAGTAGATTTACGTAAGGATCAGGGAATGGGGGTCTTGGATAGGAGTGACATATATGTGTAGAAAGATTTTAACATTTCTTTATGGTAGGATAAAATTTTGAACCTATATAAAGACACGTAATATCAATCGACTTTCCTACGATTTCAAGTTTCTCGTTCCTCCTCAATTCTTCGGAGAGAACAAGACGTTTTTAACCATGAGACTAAAAGTGACCTGTTTGTCCACTGAGAATAAAGGAAGTAGTCGTTGTCCTCACGTATTTTGTTGATTTAATTTTCAGGAATCTCCGGGACTGAGTTCCGTGATCACTTAAGTGAGTTCACTTAAATTTTATATTGAATGAGACGGTTTTTTTTAGGGTTCGATTCGTGGTTACTCCTATTAAAGACATCTCTCTTTTCGTATTATATTATCATTGTTTGAGTCAAGTTCTTATTTTTATTCTTAAGGTACCTCTTTTCTGTCAGAGAAGTTATTTACCACGACCCTTTTGGCCTGTCCAAGTACATCTTCTTACTATAACTTTGTGAGGGATTATGGGACGTGTTTTCATTTGAGTTTTACCTAATTTCTGGATTTACATTCTGGACTATGACCGTCCGTCTAAGAAAACGGAAACTCGGTGGTCCCTTCGAGAACTATGGTCATCTAACAGTATTCATTGTATACACGTAACATTATGGGTTTCATTGGTGACTCTTTTAATATGTTTTACTATACTAGTTTTTGGAACTTAATCAGTTTTATCTTAGAATTTTACACAAGTCTGTTAGATGTATTCACGTCTTTTTTCTGTTCTTCGTTTCCTTTATTTATCTTTGTTTATTTTCTGTCTATTTAGACTTATGTATTAATAGAATTTATATTTACCAAATTTATGTAGTGAACTTTTCTTCTTTAACCGTCCACCTAAATAAGGATTTTTAATGGGTTTATGCATTACAATAATCTTTGAGTTGTTATACGTATCTAACTTTCATTTCCTATTTCTGTTTATATAGTACTTTTTTAGTTCTTTTTTGACTGTACCGATATAATTATAATCCATTTCATCTTCGTTTATTTTAATGTTTACCCTTAATTTCCCTTTAATGTATTACTATTTTCGTAGTTAGGTGGTCCTTAGTTAGGTGGTTAGGTGGAACGAAATAGATAATAACGTAAATAGTGGTAGAGTGAATAAAATACCCGAAGGGCCACCGAGTCTACCATTTCTTAGACGGACGTTACGTCTTCTGGACCCAAACTAGGGACCCAAGCCTTCTAGGTGACCTCTTCCCTTTCCGATGGGTGAGGTCACAGGACCGTACCCCTTAAGGTGTCTGTCTCCTCGGACCACCCGATGTCAGGTACCCTGACGTTTCTCAGTATGTACTGACCCACTGAAAGTGAAAGTGAATAAAATATAAATGGACACCTAAGTAAATAACAGGGATACGATGTAGATCCGTCCCTGAAGTCACCGAAACAACTATCGACGTACAACAACAACAAATCATCGATTCAGTAAGACTGAGAAACGCTAGGGTTCCTAATATTGGACGATCCGAGGAGACAGGTACCTTAAAGGGTCCGTTCTTATGACCTCACCCAACACTAAAGGAAGAGGTACTATCGACATATAGGTCACGGATTTTACAATCAAAGTGTACCATAACTTCGACGTCGAGGTTGTGAAACCGGTGGACTACACTTCTTGACTGAGTAACCTTTTCTGGGACTACGACCCTTTCTAACTTCCATCTTCCTCTTCCCCTGTTGTCTCCTACTTTACCAACCTACCGTAGTAACTGAACTACCTGTACTCAAACTCGTTCGAGTCCCTCAACCACTACCTGTCCCTTCGGACCGCACGAAGTCAGGTACCCTAGTGTTTTTCAGCCTGTGTTGACTCGTTGACTTGATTGACTGTACCATTCATGAGTTGTTTATAAACAACTTACTTATTTTCCCAATCGAATAATAGATAACTCTAGACAAGAAATTCTATGTTCCGTGAAAGACCGAATGGAGTGAGACATATTAACCGAGGTCAAAGTAGGTGGAGTAATCTTGACTAAGTTTACATATTATAGTATATTCTTTACTTAACGGTCAGATCCAAGCTACGTCCTATGTCCTACGAACCCCGACCACGTGACCCTACTGGGTCTCCCTACCCTACCCCTCTCTCCACCCTCTCCCCAAGTCCTAACCCTTGTGCACATATGGGTGCCGACTAATTACAACTACATACTGTTTTGGTTATGTTATAAAATTTCATTAATCGGAGGTTAATTTTAGTTATTTAAATTTAAATTTTTTGTTTATTTATTTTTTATTTTTAGTTGTTGTTGTTTTTCTATGTTCCGTGATTAGTGAAATTCAAGTTCACGAAATTTACGAATCAATGTCATACTTGATTAGACATTTCATTAATTGGAGGTTAATTTTATTTATTTAAATATAAATTTTTTAATTTTATAAGGTTGTAGTTCAATCTTTACTGGTTTACAAAACTAAGAAGAATGTCGAAGAGTACGTTTGTCTTTGAAGACTGTAATTTTACGAAGGACTTTTTTTCTCAATAGTAAAGGTTTTATTGACAGAAGGTAGTCAGTGTAAATGGAGTTAGTGAAGAAATAGTGTGTTAGATCCATGTAGAATTTGAATTCTTTCTTCATATCGGAAAGGTTTATTAAGAATAGTTTATTAAAGGAAGTACCTAGTGAAGGGTTCGTCTAGAGGTGGAGAACGAGAGGAACAGAATGAAATACGACTAACAACAAGAGTTTAGGGTTCGGACGTCAGACGTCGGATCTGACTGTGTAGTTACTCGATCTTGGACCGGGAGTCGAATTGAAGGAGAGGGAGACGAAAGATCGATTCTTACTCATAGATCCCTTCTCTAAGGAAAGAATAAAAAAAATTGTAAAATAAAACATAACCCCATATCGGTTAATTGTTACACCGTTGTCAAAATCCACTTGTCGTCTTCCCTGAGTCGGTATGTATATGTACATAGGTAAGAGGGGATTTGAGGGGATCCTCTAAGGGAGATTAGATTCTCATCAACTTTAGACAGTCCAGGTCACTCAAAGGTCACTATTGAAACCTAAAGAAGAGAAATTTGTGTAAACTTTCTTCGTTGACTTGACAACGGTTTATCTCGATATATCATTAAAGGAGTAGTCTCTTTTCTTTTGTTCTTTATAAGTACTCTGGACACACGTACACAAAACAGTGAGGCTGAGAAACGTTGAGGTACTTGACACTCGGTGGTACGAGGAGACAGGTGCCCTAAGAGATCCGTTCTTATGACCTCACCCAACGGTAAAACAAGAGGTTCCCTAGAAGGGGTGGGTCCCTAACTTGGTTCCAGAGAACGTAACGTCCACCTACGAAATGATAGACTCGATGACGACGACGACGACGATTCAGTGAAGTCAGTACGGGTTGAGACACACTGGGGTATCTACCGTCAGGTGGTCCGAGACGGTAGGGACCCTAAGGGGTCCGTTCTTGTGACCTCACCCAACGGTAAAGGAAGAGGTTACGTACTTTCACTTTTCACTTTCACTTCAGCGAGTCAGCACAGGTTGGAAGTCGCTGGGGTACCTGACGTCGGAAGGTCCGAGGAGGCGGGTACCCTGAAAGGTCCGTTCTCATGATGATCTCGTCTCACGGTAACGGAAGAGGCTAGACTCGATGATCCCTTCCGGTATACACTCTGTATGATACATTATACCAACCTATCGTAGTATCTGAGTTACCTGTACTCAAACTCGTCTGAGACCCTCTATCACTTCCTGTTCCTTCGAACCGTCCGACGTCAGGTACCCCAACGTTTCTCAGTCTGTGTTGAATCCCTGACTTGTTTATGATACATTGTCTATGAATTGTTACTAGTAGGATAAATTACCCGAAATACTAGGGGTAAAATATCGTCTCCTTTCACTCTTAGTCTCTTACTTCAAAGAATACAACTAATATTATTAGTTCTAGCTCAACTAATAACACAATCTCAACCACTCTGGTGTAAGGAAGAGAACCGGGGTGTAAAAACACTCTTAATATGTGTTGGGTTATGTTCGTCGGTACACATTCAGTATACGCATTACCCATTGAACAGGGATTAAGACCGTAAAACAAGGGTTCTGATCGAAACAAAAAAGACCACAAACAAGTGAAGTCAAGTCAAGTCAGAGAGTCAGCACAGGCTGAGAAACGTTGGGGTACTTAGCGTCGTGCGGTCCGGAGGGACAAACATATGACTATAATTTATCCACTAATTAGACTACTTAATTGACGATACTTTCACAGAAACTCACCGTTTCCAAATAGGGAGGGTCCATTATATGTATAAAAGGGTTCAAGGAGAGGAATTTGACTTGTAAACGTTCACACAAGAGTCTTCGTTGGGTGTCCAGTTACACCCGAGACGCGAGGGAGTCAGACTCGTGAGGTAAAAATAGACAAAATGTAAACCAAATACGTATGTGAGGTTTTTTACTTTTAATGACGAATAACAGAAATGGGTCATCACAGATATTGATCCGGTTAATGTTGGTCCGACTACAACGAATCTTTCACCCTCAAAAGTCCTGTAAGTACTGGACGTTTACCAAGGTTGATCCGACAAACAGGTACCGGTTCAGGTCGATACGGGTGGGTGATCCTTTCAGTTTACGGTATTGAGGTATCGGAGGGAGAAGGGACGTCGACTACGAGAATACGATACCGGGGGGATGGGGGTGGGGTGGAGGTTCGATCAGAGAGACCTGGGAGTAGGTTGTCGGTATACAAATTTTAAACAAGGGTCTCAACAGCTGTCCCCTGTCACAAATCGGACGAGGTTGCTCTTAGGGGTCCCGTTGAATACGGAGAAGTGAGCTAATTAAGGGGTCACGTACGAGAGTTATCTTGTTTATATTGGACACAGTGAAACCCAATTCATATTGGACCTAACCCTCCACCTCAAATATAAGACAGAAGACAGTAGTTGGAGTGAAAAGGATCCTGTCTTTTTGGGTCCTGATGAGACGAGGAGTTTGAGGAAGAAAATTGGAGGATATAGGTGAAGTGAAAATTCTCCTGTAAGTTTTTGAGACTAAGTCGAGGTTAGACTTAATCACCTTTTTGTCTTTACCCGTTTAGGGGTAATTGGACTATTCCCTATCCTTTTCTGATAAAGAATGATTATCTTCGGGGGCCTTCAAAAATAATAAGGACACTTTAGGTCCTATCCTGAACCGCCGACTATTACATCCTTTACGTTATGTAAAATATAGTAAAACATTACCGTGTCGGAATGTTAAAAGTGCGTGGAGGTTCTTATAGATCCTGATTTTAGGGTGATATTCGATAAACCTATCGGTTCACTCCTTCTTATAAGAAACAAGTGGCGATGTAACTGAAGTGAAGAGACACTAACCCTTCGGACTTTCACTATGTCTGCACTGATAAGTTGGAAAGGGACTTCTAAAGTCCAACCATTGGATCTCCCGTCCCCGTAGGTCTCGTAACATATTGAAATGAACTAGAGACTACGGACGACACTTGATGTTGGGTGATCACCAAATACCTTAGTTAAATTACCCAACGTTAGTCATAAACTTTTTTTTAATTATCTTATTTTATTTTATTTTCATGAACCAACATAGTGTACATCATTCCTTCCTCACAAGATATTTTGAAAATAAATACAATCTATATCTACACAAATGGTCTTTTAATGATTTTACATCTATGAGGTTTTTACGAACTTTTACCGACGACATATTTTGTTGTATATCTTTTTTTAACATTTAGTTATTCCTGTGAGAGTATATTACACTAAGAAATTATTGTACTTGAGTGTTTAGTCCTCTCTAAACTTTACGAAAACTTCACGAATTTGTACTTCAAAGGATCTTTTGGAACCTAGTGTCAAAAATATATGAAAGGGGTATTTTAAAGGTATGAGTGTTTAGTTTTTACAAAATATGTACTAAATCACCTAAGTATCTGTACCGTTTAAGTTAGATCTTAACAAATCTTTAGAATGAAATTTATAAAAATTCGAGGGTTTAAAAGGAATCTTTTATTATTTTAGAGGAATAGGAATACTCCTTCGTTTTGAGATCTAGATTTATAAGACTTACACGAATACATTCATTTATGTTTAAAAATAAGATTAGATTGTGACTGAGTTACCTGTACTCAAACCCATTTGAGTACCTCAACCACTACCTGTCCCTCCGGACCGTACGATGCCAAGTACCCCAGTGTTTCTCATCCTGTACTGACTCGCTGACTTGATCTGACCTGACTTATAAATGACTTAGGATCTGTCCATATAGTCTCTTCCGTTACCGTGGGGTGAGGTCATGAGAACGGACCTTTTGGAGTACCTGTCTCCTCTGACCAATCGACGTCAGACGTCCCAGCGACTCAGTCTGTGCTGACTCGCTGAAGTGAAAGTGAAAAGTCAAAGTACGTAACCTCTTCCTTTACCGTTGGGTGAGGTCACAAGGACGGACCTCTTAGGGTCCCTGCCCCCTCGGACCACCCGACGGCAGGCACCCCAACGTGTCTCAACCTGTGTTGACTTCACTGAATCGTCGTCGTCGTCGTCTGTCCATATACCTTACCAAGTTCCTTGTCTTACTGTATTAGGATTATGTCTCCTGAAACTTAAGATTACCTGTCTGTTCCTCTCTTCGTACCTCCCAGGTGACCCTTCTTTACTCCTCGACCATGAAAAACTGTAGTTCCCTTAGTTTTCCTCAACTTGTTCTTCCTTTTACTCTCTGACGATATCAGTGTACTTTTTATTTTCGTTTTTACCGTCCCCTCTCATTCTTTTTGTCGATCAGACTCGTTTCAATCTGTTTACTGTATCTCGTTATTTACCTTAGTCATCTTTCTTTCTTTTCTCTTATACCTTCTTTCTTTTAATGTTTGATCAGATCTTCCTCCGTCGACGACCTTCGTAAGGAAATTATTGAGTAAGGTTTTCGATAAATTTGTAGTAGATACTCCGTATATAAATAAAGTATAACCGTGACCCCTCTCAGGGTACACCCTTTTATTACTGTTGAAAAGATACGTCCCGTTTTCTCTGACCGTTCCTGGGTTGTGGTAAGTCAACCCGGTGACCCGACCCAGTATAATAGTCTCCTTTTTAAGTAGAGGAAAACAAAAAAAGTCTAAGGTAGACAGGTAAAGTCTCGAGGAGAAGGAGATAGTGGAAAGTAATGATAGTGAAAAGATGGAACTCTATTTGAAAAAGTCGTTACTTTTTATTTTGGCACAACTGACTCAAGTAGGACGACCCAGATTGTCTGCAGGGACTTGAGGTCCACTACCAAAAGTAGAAAGACGAGGAGTGGATAAATGAGTCGTAGTAACCTTCAGACTGTTAGGAGTAGGAGTGGAACGACCTGAGAGTAGAAGTCTGGGGGTACATAAAGAAAGAGGCTTTGAAGAGGAAGAATCTTTAAAGGAAGTGTTCGTAGAAGTAAGGGTCCCAGGACTAGTCGTAGTGTTGTCCCTTGTTCTCATAGTCGAAACGACCGACGAAACGAGTTATAAAGAAACGGTATAAGGACCCCCGGTGCCTCAAAATGGAAGACCGACGGTACAGGATACTGGCGATACACCGGTATACGTTTGGGAACGTAATGTGTTGGTAGTACTCGTCGTTTCAGACGTGGGTTGAACAAGAGACGAGAACCGACCGACCCAATTATCAATAATATGGTGGTTAGTGAGACTACTCAGTCGTCCTGAAAACACTTAGGTTATCCGACTTAGTAATAAAGACACTGATACTCGGGGAAGCCCTTGAGAGTACAAGTTTGTGTTTGGAGTATCTCTTCCAACAGAAGGAACACCGTAGCCACTGGGACCACCAGTGAGACCACGATCAGTGACAGAGGATGTGCAGGTAGTAGTCCTGATAAGACTTTGAGGGGAGACGGGTAGTTTCCTGTTTTCGGAAAAGGTGAACAAGAAGGGTGAACTAACAGTAAAGAGAGAGAATACCTTCGACGAAGAAGTAAATACAATTCGGGTGTCGTTTTCTTCACCTGTGTAAGTTGTTTCCTCATCGAGATGAGTCATGGAGTCGACGTGGAAACGATTTAGGGAAGTAAATGTGGGATTCCTTAGTTGTCCATTTTGTTCGGAAGTTTCTGTGGCAGGTCTTCGAGTACTCAGAATTTCTTAAAGTCCTAATTTCGGAAATACCTACTCAGGAATGATACATGGTTTGAGAGACGGTTAATGATCCGAAGGTTATATGTCAATTTGAAGTCCGGTCACTCTTTCTGACCTTTATTTATTTAATATTGGACATTCACAAGTATATTTCTTTGTTAATCCGAAATAGTTACTTTTTCGTCAAGGTGGACTTAATCACTCAGTTATTTACAAAAGTCTCCCTCACGGTAAATTTGAGTCACGGTAATTTGAGTTAGAATTGTTCATCCTTATCCAGTTCGTTCATTTTCATTCTCCTTCTTTGAACTCATCTTTCTTATAACAACCATTCTTATGATTTAAAGTCAGGATGTTCTAACTCGTTTACAACAGTAAGTAAGTAAAGTCACTTTATTTTTCCTCTTCCTCTCTCAACTCCTCTATTATAAAAAATCAAAACTTAATTCAATTTAGGGTAAAATTCATTTAATTCACGAGTATTACAGTTCAGTGAACCTAAACCCTGTTCTAAAAGAGAGTTTACCATTTCTTAAGTGGACGTTACATCCTTTGTCCTCAAGTCCTTCTAGAAGGGACCCAGTCCTTCTAGGGGACCTCTTCCCTTATCGATGGGTGAGGTCATAAGAACGGACTTCTTAAGGTACTTGTCTCCTTGGACCGTCCAATATCAGGTACCCTAGCGTTTCTCAACATGTACTGATTCTCTGATTGTGAAAATAAAGATAAAAAATACCTAAATCGTTAGGTATCGATAACTTTATCTTTAACTACACTTTTAACTCCCACAGTACTTATTTTCTTCCACTCGTCTTCTCCGTCTCTTCTACTATTCTTCAGTTATCTCCTCAAGGGACCACTAGGTTACCAATTCTTAGGTGGACGGTCACGTCCCCTGTTTCAAAGTTGGGGACCCGGTCCTTATAGGGTGTATTTGGGTACATGGCGCTGATGACTCGGGTGAGCGGATCTCGGTCACGAGACGTTGTCTTCGGTGGTGTTACTTCTCATCGGGGGCGAAAGTCGTTGATCTTTTTCGGACTCGTCGTTGTTCCTGGGTCGTGTCGGTTTTTATTTTTAAAATTTATTTTTTTTCTTCAGTTATATAGACACCTTAAGTACCCTTCTCTTGCAAAGTTCTTTATATTTATTAACCATTACACTTTACGAAGTCTTGGGTTAATTATACTTCTTACTGTAATACTGTTAATCCCACAAGAATAACTAGTATTGGTAAAAGTTTTTACACCTTAAACTCCTATCCTGTCCTTCTTCAGACTGACATCACCCTATGACCACCCATTTTCGATTTTTAAATCCTTAACATTTTACCGTACAGTTCTCACCTCTTCACTTTTATTTTGGTTGGAGGTTTAATACAAGGGAGTAAACAGTGATGATCATAGATACGAAAGTGTCATGTATCATATAGTGTCATATGTAGTATTTTTACCAATATGATTTGATGTAAGAGAAGAATAGACATTCTAACGTTTGAAGTCTCAATTATAAAAACTGGTGTCAAGGTAGATGTTATAGTTGGTCGCTATCCACAAGTTATTAAGTGACAACTTTCCTATTTACTTATTACCTACTCATCTACCCACCCACCCACTTGTTTACTTACTCCCTCGGGTCTTGCCTTAAAAAATTCACTTCTTGAGTTTTGAAACTCTCAAATATATGACTCTCGTTACTTAATCGTTCCGTACGGAGTATACTTACTGAATCTAGACGGACCTTTAAGGACAAAATGTTTACTCCCTTACCTTCTAATTTCTCCACTTTATTCAACACGTCCCAGTGTGTCGACTCACGGACGTAATCTTAATTTATGATTTATGCAGACTACGGTCTCAGGTTGACGACTTGAAGACTTATCATGTCGGAGGTGGGTGAGATTGATTTCAGGTGAGAAGATTCACAAAGATTCATAAAATTCATCGGAACCTAAAGCCGACAGAGGTTCGAAAGTTGTTCGAAAGTAATCTTCGGAAATCCTCCACTTAGAGAAATCCTTCAACTTTCGAACGTTTTCGGATATAATAGGGTGGAGACCGAGGACTGGAGAATTCTTCGAAGAGGAAAAGTGTAGGTATAGAGAAGACTTCTTGTACCTAGAAGATAATAGGAGAAATTATCCCTAGTTGAAAAGTAGGTGTCTCACGTTGAGTTGAGTCAAGTTCTACGACTTTTTTGAAGTCTCGACTACAAACTTTCCGTCTTAACACCACGAACTTTCGTTGAAAAGTACTTTTATTCCACATAAACTTGTACGCTGTTAACTATATATGTTTTATCTCCAAAACGAACGAAACACGGAAAGTACCACCATCGTCCCCACTTGAAAGTTTTTCCTGGGTTATGACTATAGACATTCTTGTCTATAGAGTCCTTAAAGTACTACCAGGTCTCCAATCCCGAATCGTTAAAGTGACGGTTTCGGGTCCCAAGTTAGGGACAAACCCCTAGCTTCTAGCACGTTCGGTGTACCGTATCGATTTTTTTCTTTTGTTTGTTTGTTTTTTCGTGTATATAGACGAAAATCTCTTGAGGATATCTTAAGGTAAGGTTAGTCGATATAGGTTATGTTTTAAATTTTTCATTTCAAACCCTTTTCTTTCTTAAGTTAAGGTAATAAATTTTACCCAAGAGACAGTTGGTCGGGGTCCGGGTCATTGATCTGATCGAAAAGATGTTGATAGAATTCTGTTGAACAGTCGACGAAATTAACTATTTTCAATAAAAGTTTAGAGTAAGATTTTCTTATAAGTTTTCTTATAAGATTTACATACAAAGTTTCATACGACAATTCGTAAGGGGGAGGGGTGTCGCACTGACTTGATCACTCGGATTTTTTGGTCGTTTGTCTTCTTCAATTTGTCTCCCTTGGCGGAACCTTCACTAGGGTGTACCGGGTGTTGTAGTCTCTTCCCGGTCTATATAAAAATGATAAAAATTTTAGTAAGGAAAAAAAAGAAAAAAAAAAGATTAAAAAAAATTAAGAATTCAGAAGATAAAGAGGAGATTAAAAATAAAGATATTGGATGATAATGAAAAAAAAAAAAATTCCGTTTGTGGTATATATCAGAAACCCACCAACAACCACAAAAACACCAAAAAAAAAAATTATTAAGAACGAAAAGAAAGAGAAAAAAAAAGAAAAAAAGAAAGAAGGAAAAAGGAAGACGAAGAAAAGAAATTATAACATAAAAACTTTTAGGTTGGAGATGAGATCTAAAAATTAGAAACGAGAATCCAAAAACAACAGTTAAAACATGTAAATTTTTGGGTTTGAAGTGATGGGTTCAAATGGACTCTCGCTCTAATGACCGAACTGGTGAGAGAGGAGGAAACCTGAGAGGAAAAAGAGGTGGTCCACCGGAGACAGAGAAAAGAGGGGGTAGAGAAAGGATAGGTTGAGACACTTAGAGACACACAAGGTCTGCCACCTCTTGTGGATTCCTTGACCAATGACCGTCCTAAACAGAGAGAGGAAGAGTAAGGAGAGAGAATAGGAGGACCAGTGGAGACAGATGAAGGAGGGAGAGGAGAAGGGGCATATTGAGGCATTTATGGAGACTCGCCAGGTCTGATATCTCGCGTGTATTCCTTCACTGATGACCGATCGAACGAGAGAGGAGAAAACTAGAGTGGCGTAGAGTAAGGTCAGTGGAGATTGATGGGGGAGATAGAAGAGAAGAGGAACATTGAGTCACTTGGAGAGACTCACAGGGAGTTACACCTCTTTGTAAAGTAGAAATTGGATCTACAAAATAGTAGCCACGACATATCTACCTCTTCAGATCTCCGATGACATTTTTATTTTGACTTTTGGTCTTCGTCCTCCGAATTTAGGTTTCGGACTTTTGTAATCTCTTGAGAACTTAAGTCCCTTGTAATTCGTTATCCTCGAGTAGTTTACGGAAGTATGGATGTGACTTTGGTTCGAGGAGGGTTCCCGGTTGTTCAAGGTTTTGTTCTGTATGGTACGTTTAAGAGGTCGTTGTGTCCTTGTGAGGGGACTCGAAGTTATATGTCCGTCGAGTTTCAATAAGGTTTTGGTAACTGTAGAGTATTGGGTAATGACCAGTGAGGTGACGTGAGGTCTCTCTTCTTTGGGTCGAGGTGGGTGGTCTTGAGGTTGTGTTCGGAGGGAGTGGTCCTTTGGAACTGTTCGGTGACTATCTTGGGGTGGGTGTCACTCCTTCGAGGTATTATTTCTCTTGAGGTGTTTAATGGTCTTATATTTTTCCGGTGGGGTTTGCGTCGTTATATTGGTTCTACTTCTCTGTCTCCTTATGAGTCGTCCATTTCCTTGTCCTCTCAACGGGTGGTTTGGTTTGTTTTCTCCTTCTTCATCCCTTAGATGGACTCTTCCTTAAGGCTTATAACTATCACTTTTACTAGGTTTTAGAACTTTAGTTTTACCTTAGTGTCTATTTATCGGATCTCTGTTCCTAACTCTTCTACGTTCTTTCCAAATTATTCCTGGATCTTCTTTATTTTTTCTCAGTTTTATATTACTTATTGCGTTACTTACTCTAGTCTTTGTGAGACCTCCGTTATTTATCATCTTATTACCTCCGTCTTCTATCCTAATCGTTTTATCTTCTATCTTACCATCTTTATTTACTTAGTCTCTCCTTTGTTCTTTTTGCTTAATTTTCTTTACTCCTGTTAGAGTCTCTGGAGGTCCTGTTATACTTTGCGAGGTTGTAAGCTTAATATCCTCAGGGTCTTCTTCTTCTGTCTTTCTTTCTAGTACTCTTTTAGGAACTCCTCTATTATCAACTTTTGAAGGGATTTTACCCCTTCCTTTATTAGTGGGTTCAGGTTCTTTGTGTCTCTCAAGGTTTATCCTATTTGGGTTCCGCTTTGTGGGGTTCTGTGTATAATTAGTTTAATTGTTTCTAGTTTGTGTTTCTTGTTTATAATTTTCGTCGTTCCCTTTTTGTTGTTTATTGTGTGTTCCCCTAAGGGTATTCCTATTGTCGACTAGAAAGTTATCTTTGAGAAGTCCGGTCCTCCCTTACCGTTCTGTATGAATTTCACTACTCGCTTTTATTGGATACCGGGTCTAATGACATGGGTCGTTCCTAGAGTAAGTTTATGCTTCCTCTTTAGTTTTCGAAATGTCTGTTCGTTTTCGACTCTCTTAAGTCGTGGTGGTTTGGTCGAGAGGTTGTTTAAGATTTCCTATAAGAGATCTGTCCTTTGTGTTTTACCCACATATTTTGGCTTGGGTTTTGTTATTTCATTTACCATTACCCTAGTATGAATAGTTATTAATGGAATTTGTATTTACCCAACTTACGGGGTTGGTCTTCTGTTTCTGACCGACTTACCTATGTTTTTGTTCTGGGGAGATATACGACGAATGTTCTCTGGGTGGAGTTTTGTTCCCTGTGTATGTCTGACTTTCACTTCCCGACCTTTTTCTATATGGTGCGTTTATCTCTGGTTTTCTTTCGTCCTCACCGTTATGAGTATAGACTAATTTATCTGAAATTTTGTTTCCGACACTTTTCTCTGTTTCTTCCGGTGATGTATTACTAGTTTCCTAGTTAGGTTCTTCTTCTATATTGTTAATATTTATATATACGTGGGTTATATCCTCGTGGCGTTATACATTCTGTTTACGATTGTTCATACTTTCCCCTTTAGTTGTTATTGTGTTATTATCACCCTCTGAAATTATGGGGTGAGTGTGGATACCTGTCTAGTTGATTTGTCTTTTAATTGTTTCTTTGCGTTTGAAATTTACTATGTAATCTAGTCAATCTGGATTAACTATAGATATCCTGTAAAGTGGGGTTTTGTTACTTAAAGTGGAAAAAAAGTTCACGAGTACCTTGGAAGAGGTCCTATCTAGTGTAGGACCCGGTATTTAGATTTGAACTATTTAAGTTTTTTTAGCTTTAGTAAGGTTCGTAGAAAAGACTGGTATTACGTAATTCTAATCTAGAGTTAATGTCCTCTTTTTGATAATTTTTAAGGTCATATACCTCCATCTTGTTGTGTGAAGACTTATTGGTTGTTTAGTGTCTTCTTTAGTTTTATACGTATCTTTGATTACTTTTACTTTTGTGTTGTTGGGTTTTGGACTGGGTTTTGGACACCCTGTGATATTTTCGTCACGATTCTCCTTTCAAGTATCGTTATGTCCGTATGGAGTTCTTTGTTCTTTTTTCAGTTTATTTATTGGATTGAGACGTTGATTTCGTTGATCTTTTCCTTCTTAACCTCTTGGGGTCTCAATCATCTTCCTTTCTTTAGAATTTTTAATCCCGTCTTTATTTACCTTTTCTTTGTTTTCTCTAGTATCGTTTTTAGTTGTTTCGGTTTTCGACCAAGAAACTTTCCTATTTATTTTAACTGTTTGGTAATCGGTCTGAGTAGTTCTTCGTTTCTCTCTTTTTAGTTTAGTTATTTTAATCTTTACTTTTACCTCTCTAGTGTTGTCTGTTGTGTCTTTATGTTTCCTAGTATTCTCTGATGATAGTCGTCAATATACGGTTATTGTACCTGTTGCACCTTCTTTACCTGTTTAAGAATCTTTTCATGTTAAAAGGTTTTGACTTGGTCCTTCTTTATCTTTTAGAATTGTCTGGGTAGTGTTCGTACCTTTAACTTTGACATTAGTCTTTAGAAGGTCGTTTGTTTTCGGGTCCAGGTCTGCCGTAGTGTCTACTTAAGATGGTTTTTAAAACTCTTCTCGATTGTGGATAGGATGAGTTTGAGAAGGTCTTTTAACGTCTCCTTCCGTTTGAAGGTTTGAGTAAGATACTCCGGTAGTAGTGGGATTATGGTTTTGAACTGCTTCCACAGTGTTTTTTTCTTTTGATGTCCGGTTATAGTGACTACTTGTATCTACGTTTTTAGGAGTTGTTTTAAGATCGTTAGTCTTAGGTTGTTGTGTAATTTTTCTAGTATGTGGTACTGGTTCACCCGAAATAGGGTCCCTACGTTCCTAAGAAGTTATAGGCGTTTAGTTAGTTACATTAAGTGGTGTAATTGTTTAACTTTTTATTTTTGGTATACTAATAGAGTTATCTACGTCTCTTCCGGAAACTGTTTTAAGTTGTAGGTAAATACTATTTTTGAGAGGTCTTTCGTCCTTATCTTCCTTGTATGGAGTTGTATTATTTTCGATAAATACTGTTTGGGTGTCGTTTGTGACAGGAGTTACCACTTTTTAACTTTCGTAAAGGGGATTTCAGTCCTTGTTCTGTTCCCACGGGTGAAAGTGG
>SJYO01018757.1:44531116-44613569 GCA_006410555.1 Capra ibex | reverse complement strand
CGATGATAAGTTGTATCAAGACCTTCAAAACCGGTGTCGTTAGTCTCGTCTTTTTCTTTATTTTCCTTAGGTTTAACCTTTTCTTCTTCATTTTGAGAGTGACAAACGTCTACTGTACTAGGAGATGTACCTTTTGGGATTTCTGAGGTGGTCTTTTAATGATCTCGAGTAGTTACTTATATCATTTCAACGTCCTATATTTTAGTTGTGCGTCTTTAGGGAACGTAAGGATATGTGATTATTACTCTTACATCTTTTTCTTTAATTCCTTTGTTAAGGTAAGTAGTAACGTTACTTTTCTTATTTTATGAATCCTTATATAGATGGATTTCTTTGATTTCTGGATATATATCTTTTGATATTTTGTGACTACTTTCTTTAGTTTCTCCTGTGATTATCTACCTCTTTATATGGTACAAGTACCTAGTCTTCTTATTTATATCACTTTTACTCATATGATGGGTTTCGTTAGATGTCTAAGTTACGTTAGGGATAGTTCGATGGTTGCCATAAAAAGTTCCTTGATCTTGTTTATTAAAGTTCTAAACATACCTTTATGTTTTTTGAAGCTTATCGGTTTCGTTAGAACTCTTTCTTCTTACCTTGACCTCCTTAGTTGAACGGACTGAAGTCCGAGATGATGTTTCGGTGTCAGTAGTTCTGTCATACCATGACCGTATTTCTGTCTGTATATCTAGTTACCTTGTTTTATCTTTCGAGTCTCTATTTAGGTGTGTGTATACCTGTGGAATAGAAACTGTTTCCTCCGTTCTTATATGTTACCTCATTTCTGTTAGAGAAATTGTTCACCACGACCCTTTTGACCAGTTGGTGAACATTTTCTTACTTTGATCTAGTGAAAGATTGTGGCGTGTGTTTTTATTTGAGTTTTACCTAATTTCTAGATTTACATTCTAGTCTTTGATATTTTGAGGATCTCCTCTTGTATCCGTTTTGTGAGAGGCTGTATTTAGTGTCGTCCTAGGAGATACTAGGTGGAGGGTCTTAAGACCTTTAATTTCGTTTGTATTTGTTTACCCTTGGTTAATTTTAATTTTCGAAAACGTGTTGTTTCCTTTTATATTCGTTCCACTTTTCTGTCGGAAGACTTACCCTCTTTTATTATCGTTTACTTCGTTGACTGTTTGTTGATTAGAGTTTTTATATGTTCGTTGAAGACGTCGAGTTAAGGTCTTTTTATTTGCTGGGTTAGTTTTTTACCCGGTTTCTTGATTTATCTGTAAAGAGGTTTCTTCTGTATGCCTACCGATTGTTTGTGTACTTTTCTACGAGTTGTAGTGAGTAATAATCTCTTTACGTTTAGTTTTGGTGTTACTCCATGGTGAAGTGTGGTCAATCATACCGACGCTAGGTTTTTAGACGTTCGTTATTAACGACCTCTCCCACACCTCCACACCTCTTTTCCCTTGGGAGGATGTGACAACCACCCTTACGTTTGATCATGTCGGTGATACCTCTTGTCACACCTCTAAGGAATTTTGTAATTGATGGAATACTGGGTCGTTAGGGTGACGACCCGTATGTGTGGTTCCTTTGGTCTTAACTTTCTCTGTGTACATGGGGTTACATGTAGCGTCGTGACAAATATTATCGGTCTATCGGTCCTGTACCTTTGTTGGATCTACAGGTAGTCGTCTACTTACCTATTCTTTCGATACCATGTATATGTGCTACCTCATAATGAGTCGGCAATTTTTCTTAAGTAAACTTAGTCAAGACAACTCTACCTACTTTGACCTCGGCTAATATGTCTCACTTCATTCGGTCTTTCTTTTTGTAGTTATGTCATATGATTGTGTATATATACCTTAAATCTTTCTACCGTTACTACTGGGACATACGTTCTGTCGTTTTCCCTGCGTCTACATATATTGCCTGAAAACCTGAGTCTCCCTCTCCCTCTCCCACCCTACTAAACTCTCTTACCGTAAGATTGTACATATCATAGTACATTCTCAGTTTAGCGGTCAGATACAGACTGCGTCCTATGTCCTACGAACCGCGACCACGTACCCCTACTGGGTCTCTCTACAATATCCCTCCCTCCACCCTCCCCCCAAGTACAAACCCTTGCGTACATTCTTAATTTCTAAAATTTTAAAAAATTTTTTTTCCTTTTTTTTTTCTTTTCTTTTCATACGACAACTTTTAAACCCCAAAAGACGAACTTTAAAAAAGATATGATCTGGTAAACTACTGATTTAAACTGGGGGAACTATCTTTTGTCTAGTCACCTAAGAATTCTTAGCCCCTTCTCAAATAACGTGTCCCAAACCTCCACCTCACTAGCTTCTTGACAAGATGTGAAACTGATACTACCACTGACGTAAACAGTTCAAAACCTCAAAATGACTTACATTTAAGATGAAATTTATTTGTACTGAAAAAAAGGAAGAAAAAAATTAATTCAATAAATAAAATTAACCTCCGATTAATGAAATGTGTGAAACTCAATACGTATTCAGAAAGGAGTGGTTCTGACTAGACTGGTGACAGACACCACGTAGATTAGAGGACACCGTACCGTGGTATACGGTAGTTGGTGAGCGATCAGTCAATTAACATGTTCTAGATAAGATAATGTCACCCCTCGTCGTCGACAGAAGTGATCTTATTTTAAAGTAAGTCCTATACTTAAAGAAAAGGATCAAGTCGTAAAAGTAGGTAGGTTTAATACACAAAATAAATGGTATTACAATAGGATATTACAGAGAATATTTGTATCTCTTTCCTAACTATATATGTGTGATGATATATAATTTATCTATTGATTATTCCTGAATGATATATCGGGTCCCTTAAGATAAGTTATGAGACATTACCGGATATACCCTTTTCTTAGTTTTTTTCTCACTTATATACATACACACATTGACTAAGTGAAACGACATGTGGACTTTGATTGTGTTGTAACATTTAATTGACATACGGTTATTTTTAAAATTTTTATTTTTTTAAAAATTCTTCATCATAAATAAATAAGTAAATTACATAATGGAAGATCGAACTAGTGGGTAGTAAATAGTTGTATCAAAGATATGGATTGACGTTTAAGGATTTTCCTCTTGCATTAATCGAGTACAGATATGGATCCAGTAAGAGGAGGTCGGTTCAAGAGAGTTTTCCTCCACGCCTGACCCTCTTTTTATTTCAGATAGTATAGATAACATTTTAATAGAGAAACAGATCAGACGCTTAGTCCTACTAGGTGTTTATTTACAGGAAAGGGAACTTCAAGATCCGATCTAACGTAATTAGGGAAGACGTTTAGAATTACAATTCCAAGACGATGAGGTAGAGAGAACGGAAAAGGAATATATGGATGGTAATACCAATAACGGCAGACTATAAGAGACTCCGGATACAAACAGAAAGGATTTCTCGAGATGGACGACATTACGACATGGAGTAATCGTAAGGGTCTTTATGTATATACGGTGTGAGTAGGTAAGGAAGAGAGGTAGTTTTCGGTTTGACCCTTGTCCCCCTCTTCAACGAGGGTGTTCATCGATTCCATTGAGAGTTGACAGTTCTTCGTTGGGGTCAATCTATGTAAGGAGTGTGATTCGTATTCACCTTTTAATTGTAATGTATTGTCTAAAACCGGTTTCGTTTAATAACCAGAATAAGGAAACTGGTTAGGTTAGGCTTTTAGGAAAAGATTTCCTTTAAACTTAAAATTCGGGAACCCCTCGGTGTACTGTTAATAGTATATACACATTTCCAAATTTTTAGCTCAGTCATTTATGTACCTCCTCCCCAAAAGTTCAGGATATCTTCTTTCTCTTTCTGTGTCCCGGAGGTCAGAAGGCAGACTCTTATCAAAAGTCCTGTGTCTTCTGACTTCCCTTCCCTTTCTTTGATTACCCCTTTTGCGATTCGGGAGGTGTCCTAAGTACAATGAACTGGTTCCATCCGAGTGGTGTCGTTGTCTTCCGACTACGAGACGATGACAAAACAAGGAGCCCTCGATATACTGTACCACAATACTTGTAATTCGTTCAATAATTCCATGTAAGAGATCGTAATATGTATTGTATTACTTCTGCACAAATCTTAATATGGGTCGTATACCATTTACCGAGTTTTTTGTTTAAGGAGTCAGAGAGACCCGAAGCAGGGGTTAGGGAATAATTTTCAAGTCAAGGTCTCAAGAGTTGCTTGTCCCAAGTAATCGTACGAGACTTACACCCGGAGGACCCTAGAAAAGAAAGGAGTTGACTAACAAGACTCCGGAGGGGACTTATCTTGTACATTTTATAAGAAGATAGATCATATTTCAGTCTCTGTCGTGTATAAGTCCGAGTCTTCCCAGTCTTGTCTCCTTTAGTCTGAGACTTCCCTCCCACAAAAGATGATAGTGATACTATTTACACAAATTGAATTTATTTAGTATAGAGTTTCCTAATGAATGACCGGTCCCACGTAAAATTTAATTACGTCTTTATTTTTCATCACTTACTGTCGATTTGACTATATATCTTTTCTTCATCGTAAAAAGGATTCTTTCAAAGTATCCAAACACTTAAAAACACTTATTAATCCAGTTATTCATCAACACCCTTCACTTTGTTCAAGTTAAAATAAGATGGAAAGGAGATGTAGACTAAAGATTTAACACTAAGTAGCGTAACTGTACATACCCATTTTAGGATGTCCTGGTGGGACTTTCAGTTCACATTCATATAAGAGTGGAATATAGTCACAAGAAACAAGCACTGATATCTCGTACTTTATTATAATGATACTAAAAAAATTAATTTTTCGTTGAATACGAACGAAACAACGTAAGTATATTACGTCTATTCATATTTCATTTTCCTGTGTCGAGGGGAATACAGGGGTGAAGAAGTGGATTGAGGTATTTTTATTATGACTATCGTTAAAAAGGTCTAGATATTCTGGTACGTGTATTTTTATATTAAAATCTCGTATTCTATAAATATAAAAATCTGGTTTACCTTATTATATTATACGTCAATAAGTTGTCGAAGGAAATAAGTATATTGTTATATGATTTATACAGGAAGGTTCACTCAAGTGTTTTTAGAAACGGTAAATAAAATAAATAAATTACGTAAAATATCAAAACTCCGTGGTTTTAATGAATCAGTGAAAGGATAACTACCTTTAAAAGTAACAAAGGTTCAAAAATACAAATATCTGTTCCAACATTACTTATCGAAACATTTTAATAACTTCGTCTTAATAATATCTTAAACACACTTTATACTTATATTTCCAAACTTACTATTGTGTGTCAACAAGTGGTTTCTGGTCTTTAATTACTGGTCCTTCAAGTTCTCGGACCTGCAAGTCCGTGACCTACTACACCGGTACAAGGTATGTAGGAACACTAATCCTATAAGAATCCCTGTTACCGTCTCTACCGAGGGGCCACTAGGTCTCTCAGGTCCCTATATCCCTCCACCCCAATCCTAAAGAGACAAAGTTCCTAGAATTTTCTAGTCTTGTCCTTCTATGGATTTCCTGAGATCTTTAAACTTCCAAGAAAGAATCCTGTTTACGACTCGAAAACATTTTCATATAATACTGGTTTATTAGACCATCAGGGAAAGGACCAAGACACAATTTCGATATGGACATAGGGTTCGTTTCACTGAGTCGGGTAGATCCTCCGAATCTCCTGTATCCCACCTTCTCAGACCCACGTTTCCTTGTGGTGAGGGAATCACAGTCACCAGTCTCCTCGGACCACTCAATGTCATGCACCCCAGCGTTCTCAGCCTGTACTGAATCACTGATTTGGTGGTGGTGGTTCGCAGCTACCATTCTTAAAATTCATCAAGGACTTTCGGGGAAGACTTCAATAAACCACAGACTCTAAACGGAAAGGTAGCGACTGTTGAGTCATAACACTTTTGATTCGTTCTCTCTCTCAGTCTGCCTGAAATATATGTAAATAACAACAACAAATCAACGATTCAGGCCAGACTGAGACACTGGGGTACCTGACATCGGGGGGTCCGAAGAGACAGGTACCATAGAGGGTCTGTTCTTATGACCTCACCCAACGGTAAAAGATGAGGTCCCCTAGAAGGGCTGGGTCCCTAACTTTGTCTCACGGAAACACAGAGGACGTAACCGTCCACCTAAGAAATGGTGATACAGTGGACTCTTCAGGAATATATGTAAAATTTTAATAATATAAGGGGAGTGGGCGTTATTGTTTATTCTCTTTATATCTGAAAATAATAAACCACCATCTTTTTGTGGTTCACACTTGTTCCTTTTAAAGTTTTATGTTGGAACGACTATTTCCAACCCGAGAGTCGAGAATCTCCTTTCTGGTCTATTGTGTGTACTGAGGAACTGAAAGTAGTCACTTTCTCTCTGTCCTTTGTCATTTCAGTTAAGTATCCAAGTTCTCTGAAATGGAATCTGACTGAGAATTTACGAGGATAAACAACAATCTAAAATTTTTCGATCCTTTTTACATGTCAAATATATCGTTTAACGGTTTCTATTTTCCGATTTACTTCTCGTTTTATTCCTCATCTCTCTTTTCCTTGATAAAAAAAGTAAATAAATTGTTAATACATAAATAATACGACACACGAAAACGGTCACAATAACCCCCCATTTTCTTATGGTTTTTTCTTATAATAAATACTTTCTCGGATGAAATTATGGTTGTGATGTTAGTAAGTTATTCACAACCAAGAGGACGAGAAGGAGACGATAATTCCTTGAATTTTAGACAAAAACCTTTTCACTGTATATGGGTATTTTGTCTCTTACCTATTACGGATTTATCTTACGTAGTAAATGCAATTAAGAATAGAATCTTAGTCTGTCGAGAGACATAAATAGGACACGGTGTCTGTAAGTCTATAAGTAAAACTATATTTTAAAGGTGTGTCTTACACCGGGCGTACCTTTCGTCATACCGATAAAGATTGTTTTGATTTTTATCTTAATATTATACTAGGTCGTTTTATACGAAGACCTATATATAGGTTTTCTTTACTTTCATCTTAGAACTTCTATATAAACCTATGGGTACTAATATCGTCGAAATAAGTGTTATTAGTTCTTTACCTTCGTTGGCTAGTCGTCTACTTACCCATCTATTTTACGCTGTAAATGTATGTCACCTTATAATAAGATAGAAATTTTCCTTCCTTTAGGACAGTGCACCTAATAATTGGAACTCTTGTAATGTGATTCACTTTATTTGGTCAGTGTTTTTGTGTATGTATGTATGTGTCACATACTAAGGTGAATATACTCTACAGATTTCATCAGTTTTAGTATTTTTGTCTTTCATCTTACCACCGACGGTCCTCGTCGTCAACTCGTCCTCATACCTCTCAACAAGTTGTCCGTATCGTGAAGTCGAAATGTTCTACCTTTTCGAGACCTCTAGACAACGTGTTGTTACACCTATACGAAATGTAGCTTGAGGTGTGAAACCGACTAAGCACAACTACAAACCGTCTTTAGTTGTTTTAAGACATTTCGTTAATAGGACGTTAATTTTTTATTTATATAAAAATCTTTTCTTTTTTTACCAACTCTACCATTTAAAATAGAGCACAAAAACTGGTGTTAAAAAAATTTAAGGTATTTTGTAGAGTTTTTACGATTTTAATGTGAAACGTGTCTAATAGAATGAGTCTATTGTATGAATCGTTGACCTGAATTGAGTGACTAAAAGGATGGGTAAACGTGTCCTCTAGACGACCTTCACTTCCTTCTCCGGTCGAGAGTGTCTCCGGATATTGAAGATATCGGAATACCGATATCTTTCTCTCTTTGATAAACGAACTCGGTATATAACGGTCCCAGTTACGTTCCTGATATTAAAAGGAAAACTTACACTCACCGATTTATTAGTCTTTTAATTTGAATCCAGTCACTGGATAGGACCCCTTTCTTGACCGTTGGGTGAGGTCATAGGAACGGACCCTTTAGGGTACCTGTCTCCTCGGACCGTCCGATGTCAGGTACCCCAATGTTTCTCAGCCTGTACTGAATCGATGATTTGTTGTCACCAGATATTTGTGTCAAAAGAGTTAACTGAAGATTGTCTTTTTTACTTCAATATTTTGACGGTGAAACATATTTTATTATAAAAATTCTATCCTTAATTACATAAGATAAGTCAGTAATTGGTAAAAGACAAAAAAATAAATAAAAACAAAAACCGACGTAACCCAGAAGTAACGATACGTACCCGAAAGAGATCAAAGTCGTTCGTCTCCGATGAGAGATCAACGTCACATGTCCGAAGAGTAACATTACTGAAGAGAATAACGTCTCGTGTCCGAGATCCCGTGCGTCCGAGTCATCAACGTCGGATGTCCGGATCAGTGGGATGCCGCACACCTTAGGAGGACCTAGTCCATAGTTTGGGTACAGGGAGTGTGACCATCCACCTACGAATTGGGGACCTGGTGGTCTCTTCAGGGTTGGTAATAGATAAAGTACACATGTAATGTAGAGAGGTTTTTGACTTACATTTAAGGAATTCTCGTCTCCTTTCCGTTCTCTTGGTTGTAAATAAAGTTTTCATTTATAGAATTTTACGGTTTGTTTTTTTTTAGATAGTTTCTCGAACCTTTAAATTTCTTCAAAATTAGTGTTCCATCTTTATACGACTATATTAAAATTGTATAATTCAAATCAATCTCCCCTCTTATAGATTTTCTTTATACGATTTCGATTACTATACCTCTACTTTTACTTTATTCTTAAGTCCGGATGTTTATAGGTGAACTCCCCATCGTACTCTGTCCGCATTCTGTCATGGTAAAGTGACTACACCTTTGATTTCGTCCGATTGGTGGACATACGTACAAACCCTCTTTCTTCACGGTTTCACTCTCTATGTAGTAATCGCAAACTTCTTTCCTCCTTTTTAGTCCCTCTTTGGTGATCAATTTCCGTCTTTAAATTTTCTATGATCTTCTTTTTTTAGTTTAAAGAGTTATTCCAAGTGTTGAAAACTAAAGTCAATACAAAAAGATCGGTCTCATTTTAATGTACAAATAATTATTTGTACCTATACCTTCTTTTACTATCGTCCATAGACTAACCTCTCTATGGTAGACAAGGAGACGATTTTGGTGGATTCTGTCCTATTGACCCTGGACTCCCTTTCGACTGTGGTCGTCGTTTCTAACACTCTGACCACTGTAATCAATGTTACCAGGTGTTTAAATATTGCAGTTTCTTTTCAACCCCGTAGAAACCAATGGTATCAATATTACCGTAACGACTAAGATAAGATTTCTGAGGAGTTGATATCGATTACTCAATCGTAAAGAAGAGTGTAACTCTGGTTCTCTCAATACCTACACTTTAAAGTGACGGTTTAATCGTCTTTATTTCTTTTAGTCTTCATTTCAATTGTAACTTTTACTTTTATTTTTATCCTTTGTATCTTTTACTATTGAATCCGTAACCAAATCTTCCATCCGATCCCTTCATGTACTTTTCAACTTTTCCTAGTACCTCTTTTGGGAGTATGTACCTTTAAATTCTTTTATTAGGAACCCTGAAGGGACCGTCAGGTCACCAGTTCTGAGACGTGAAGATGACGTCCCCCGTTCCCAAGGTAGGAAGTAATCCCTTGATGTTAATTAATTAGTCACTTATTTAATTAACTTTAACTTTCGCATAGGGGTCGAAAGTAAGTTCTTTGTACTTACTTTACTTTCCGTTGGTTGGTCTTACCATCTATTATAAACCTTTGGTACGTAGACTATTTCCCAATTATTTAGTATTCCTTGAGTGTGTTGAGTTATCGTTTCATTTTGTTTTGTTTTGTTTTTGGTTATTTAACTAAAAAAAATTTTTCCTTAAGAACACTTATCAGTTGAAGACAGGTTATCTTTTTGAGTCAATTCAGTTTTACTGTCTTTTTTTTTTTTTTTCCGTAAACTTGGTTAAGTTGTTCTTTTCGAATCCGAGAGGGTTTCCAAAAACTCGAGGAGAAGGTAAGAGTAGTGATAAAGAAAGGAAACATCGGTCGTTTCCCATCGTTACTTTTTGGTTTGGATATATTGTCTTAAGTAAGACGACCCTGATTGTCTGTAGGGTCTCGAAGTCAGACATTAGAAGTATGAAGAGAAGGAGTGGATACATAAGTCGTAATAACCTTTGGACTGCTAGTAGTGGGAGTGTGATGACCTGAGGGTGGAGGTGTTCGGGTACATAAAGAAGGAGACCTTGAAGAGGAAGAATCTTTAAAGGAAATGTTGGTGAAAATGAGGATCCGATGACAAGTCGTATAGTTGACCTTTGTTCTCGTAGTCGAAACGACCGACGAAGTGAGTCATAAAGAAACGGTATAAGGACCCCCGGTGTCTTAAAATGGAAGACCGACGGTACAGGATACTGGCGATACACCGGTATACGTTTGGGGACGTAATGTACTGGTAGTACTTGTCGTCTCAGACGTAGGTCGACTAGGAGACGAGGACCGATCCACCTAAAGAGTAGTAAAATAGGGGTTAGTAGGACTGGTCAGTTGACCTGAAGACACGGAGGTTGTTCGACTTAGTAATAAAAACACTGATACCTGGGGAGTATCTTTATAGAACGAGTCTGTGTTCTGAGGACCTCGACCAACTGAAGTAGAATCGTCAACACTGCAACCACGAGTGGGACTACGACCACTAAGAGAGGATGTGTTTGTAGTAGGTCTGACAAGATTTCTAGGGGAGTCGAGTCGTTTCCTTCTTTCGGAAAAGCTGTACGAGTAGGGTGTACTAACAGTAGTGGGAGAGAATACCGTCGACGTAGAAGTACATGTATTTTGGGAGTCGTTTTCTTCCTCAACGGAAGTTATTCCCTCAGCGACACGAGTTATGGAGTTAACGGGGAAATAACTTGGGTAAGTAAATGTGAGATTCCTTACTTGTTCATTTTGTTCGGAAGTTTTTACACCGGTCTTTCTAACACTCAGAAATCACTTACATTTCTGGAGTTTGAATTTTGTGTTAGACTTATTATAAATACTTCAAGAAGAGTTCCTATTGAAGAAGTTGGGAGAAGAATAATTTCGTCATAGAGTCCCCTGAAGGGACCACCAGGTAGCCGATTCTGAGGTGTGAGGGTTTCGTCCCCCGAACCCAAGTTAAAGACCAGTCCCTTGATGAGTGTACGGTGTTGACTCTGAGTTTGATCTTGATCTGAGACTCCAAAGACTAAGACATAATTATTGTATGGTGTTAGTGTAGTACGTCCCCATGGGTAGACTTGACGGTGTAGAGTTATTTTATAAAATCAACAACAAGTCAACGATTCAGTATAGGTTGAGAAACACTGGGGTACCTGACGTCGTACGGTCCGAGGAGACAGGAGGTGATAGAGGGCCTCAAACGAGTTTAAGTTCAGGTGACTAAGTCACTACGACAGATTTGATAGAGTAGGAGATGGTGTCGGAAGAGGAAAACAGAAAGTTAGTCCCAGAAAAGGTCACTCAGTCGAGAAGGGTAGTCCACCGGTTTCATAACCTCGAAGTCGAAGTCGTAGTCAGCAGGTTATTTATAAACCCAACTAAAGGAAATTCTAACTGACCAAACTGGAGGGACGTCAAGTTCCCTAAGAGTTCTCGGAACAGGTCGTGGTGTCAAACTTTCGTAGTTAAGAAGTCGTGAGTCTGAAGAAATACCAGGTTGAGTGTGTAAGAATGTTCTGATGACCTTTTTGGTATTGAGACTCATGTACCTGAAACCGTTGTTTCATTACAGAGACGAAAAATTATGTGACAGATCCAACCAGTACCGAAAGGAAAGTTCCTCGTTCACAGAAAATTAAAATACCGACGTCAGTGGTAGGTGTCACTAAAACCTCGGGTTCAAACTTCGATAGTGACAAAGGTGAAAAAGGGGTAGATAAAAGGTACTTCACTACCCTGGTCCACGGTACTAGAATCAAAGAACTTACAACTTAAACTTCGGTCGTAAAAGTGAGAGGAGAAAGGTGTAAGTAGTTCTTCGAGAAATCGAGGAGAAGTGAAAGAAGGTAATCTCACCATAGTAGACGTATAGGTTTCAACTATGAAGAGGGTCGTTAGAACTAAGGTCAAATACTAAATGGCCGGACCGTAAAGTGTACTAAAGAACACCGAGTCGACTATTTCTTAGACGGACGTTACGCCCTCTGGACCCAAACTAGGGACCCAACCCTTTTAGGGAACCTCTTCCCTTTCCGATGGGTGAGGTCATAAACCGGACCTCTTAAGGTACCTGACATATTAGGTACCCCAGTGTTTCTCAACCTGTACTGACTCACTGAAAGTGAAAGTGAGACGTATATTCGATTTGTTTAACTTCTCAGTACAGGTTGAGAAACCTTGGGGTACCTGACGTAGGACGGTCGGAGGAGACAGGTACCTTAAGAGGTCCGTTCTTATGACCTTACCCATCGACAAGGGAAGAGGTCCCTTAGAATGGTTGGGTCCCTAGTTTAGGTCCAGAGGGTGTAATGTCCGTCTAAGAAATGGTAGACTCGGTGGACCCTTCGTGTTCAATTTATTCGCCCAACTATGATATGTCGGAACTGTATGAATGTGTAAAGTGTTAAAACTCGGTCAGTCAAAAAGGCACAGGTCGGGATTGACAACGAAGAACGGGACGTATGTCCAAAGAATTCTTTGTCTATTCCCCCAGACCATGAGGGTAAAAAATTCTTAATAGGTGACAAACAACACTAGGTGTGTCAGTTTCCGAAATCGTATCAGTTACTCCGTCTACATCTATAAAAAGATCTTAAGGGAACGAAAGAGATACTGGGCAGTCTACAACCGTTAAACTAGAGACCAAGGAGATGGAAAAGATTTAGGTCAAACATGTAAACTTCGAAGAGTCAAGTGTATGACGACTTCGGATCGAACTTCCTAAAACTCGTAATGGAACGATCGTACACTTTACTCGTGTTAACGCGTCATCAAACTTGTAAGAAACCGTAACGGGAAGAAACACTAACTTTACTGTTGAGTGGAAAAGGTCAGGACACCGGTGACGACTCAAAAGATTTAATCGACTGTATAACTTGACGGTGTAGACTTATTTTATAAAATCATAATATCATCCTAAATTTCGGTTAATTGTTGAAGGTACCACCAGGTTACAAATTCTCGGTGGTAGCGGACGGTTACGTCCCTTGTACCCAAATTAGGACCAGGTCCTTCTAGGGTGTATGAAGTCCCGTTGATTCGTGTACTCGGTGTCAATGACTCGGGTGTGAAGTCTCGGTCCCTCGGTGTTTCTCTCTTCGGACGTATAATGTTGATTTCTCATCGGGGGTGGATGGTGTTGGTCTCCTTTGAATGGTGTCTGGTTTCTGGGTCGTGTCGGTTTATATTTATTTATTGTGTAAAATTTTACTAAATTTTTGACCAGTTGATTGAGTTGTAAATATCTGCGAACACTTACCTGGTCGGTTCTGACATTCTTACTGTTTCAACAGAAGTCAAGAAAGGTTGTATGAGTAGTCAAGTCGAGTCAAGTTAACGAGTCAACACAGGCTGAGAAACGGTGGGGTACTTGGTGTCGCGTGGTACGAAGGGACAGGTAGTGGTTGAGGACCTCAGGTGGGTTTGGGTACAGGTAACTCAGCCATTACGGTAGGTTGGTAGAGTAAGAGACAGCAGGGGAAGAGGAGGACGGGAGTTAGAAAGGGTTGTAGTCCCAGAAAAGTTTACTCAGTCGAGAAGCGTAGTCCACCGATTTCATAACCTCAAAGTCGAAGTTGTAGTCAGGATGGTCACTTGTGTGTCCTGACTAGAGGAAATCCTGCCTGACCGACCTAGAGGAACGTCAGGTTCCCTGAGAGTTCTCAGAAGAGGTTGTGGTGTCAAGTTTTCGTAGTTAAGAAGGTACGAGTCGAAAAAAAATTAATTAAATAAAGAAAATGAAATGTCATAACATAACCAAAACGGTATGTAACTAAACTTAGGCAGTACAAGAGTGTAGGTATGGATTGATCTACCTGGAAACAACCGTTTCATTACATAGACGAAAAATTATACGACAGATCCGATCAGTATTGAAAGGAAGGTTCCTCATTCGTAGAAAATTAAAGTACCGACGTTAGTGGTAGACGTCACTGTGACCTCGGGTCTTTTTATTTCAGTCGGTGACAAGGGTGACAAAGAGGTAGACAAATGGTACTTCACTACCCTGACCTACGGTACTAGAATCGACAGAGTTACAACTTGAAATTCGGTTGAAAAAGTGAGAGAAGAAAGTGAAAGTAGTCTCCGAGAAATCAAGAAGAAGTGAAAGACGGTATTCCTAACACAGTAGACGTATAGACTCCAATAACTATAAAGAGGGTCGTTAGAACTAAGGTCGAACACGAAGAAGGTCGGGTCGCAAAGAGTACTACATGAGACGTATCTTCAATTTATTCGTCCCACTGTTATATGTCGGAACTGTATCAGGAAAAGGATAAACCTTGGTCAGACAACAAGGTACAGGTCAAGGTTGACAACGAAGGAATAGACGTATGTCCAAAGAGTTCTCCGTCCAGTCCACCAGACCACAAGGGTAGAGAAAGTCTTGAAAGGTGTCAAATAACATTAGGTGTGTCAGTTTCCGAAACCGTATCAGTTCTTTCGTCTTTATCTACAAAAAGACCTTGAGAGAACGAAAAAGTTACTAGGTCGCCTACAACCGTTAAACTAGAGACCAAGGACACGGAAAAGATTTTGGTCGAACTTGTAGACCTTCAAGTGTCAAGTGTAAAACGACTTCAGACCGAACCTCTTAAAACTCGTAATGAAATGATTACGCACTCTACTCACGTTGACACACCATCAAACTCGTAAGAAACCATAACGGAAAGAAACCCTAACCTTACTTTTGACTGGAAAAGGTCAGGACGCCGGTGACGACTCAAAAGGTTTAAACGACCGTATAACTCACGTCGTGAAAGTGTCGTAGTAGAAAGTCCTAAACTTTATCGAGTTGACCTTAAGGTAGTGGAGGTGATCAAAACAAGCATCACTACGAAGGATTCCGGGTGGACTGAAGTGTAAGGTCCTACAGATCAAGATCCACTCACTAGTATGGTAGCACTAATAGAACCAGTACTTCTAGAAAAAACATGTACAGAAGATAGATAAGGACTGTGGAGAAGAATTATAGAAGACGAAGACAATCCAGGGATGGTAGAGACAGGAAATAACTCGGGTAGGGACGTACTTTACAAGGGAACCATAGAGATTAAAAGAACTGCTCTAGAGATCAGAAAGGGTAAGATAACAAAAGGAGATAAAAAAACGTAACTACCGACTCCTTCCGAAAGAATAGAAAGGAACGATAAGAAACCTTGAGACGTTGTATGAGTAGTCAAGAGTTTTTATAAATAGTTGTGAACAATGGTTGATGACTATGTAACAATTGTTTACTGTCCACATGTATAAGAAAATCCACTTCAAAATCCATTTACAGGAAAAGAGACCCCTAAAAAGTGTTTAACAGGACGAATGTTGACACCGGTTTTGTTGGTGTGGGTTTGGAGTAAACATTCAAGACTCGTGTCTAAGGGGACTCGTGGTAAACAACAAAGGGTATTAACTAGGAGACCCAGGTGTTATTATCTCACTCATATATTTCGTTTACAGGGTAAAACTAACTCACCCTGGACAAGTCTTCGGGAGAACGTACTGGATTTTGAAGTCTTGGAATCCAAGGTCACCCCTTTAGTACAGGGCACCGTGTCCTCCTTCGAAGGTCGACGTAGTGTCTGAGAGAGATTGGGAAGACTATGTACCAAACCTACAACTGATTAGTTGTCTTTAAACAGGAACCTATCGATACTAAATCTTAACAATGTCGACTTCCCCGTCTATACAACCTTTTCCGGTCCGTCTTTACTTCTACTCAGTTCTTTTCTTTAAAAATACTTTTGAATCAGGACACTAATAAAGATGTCACAACGGCGGTGTAAAACGATGTTCAGACTTGAGAAGTACTTTATATCCTGTAAGTCCAGACGTGTTAAGGACGAAAGAAAAACTTCCTAGTAGTGGACTCCACGAACACAACAGGGACCTGGTCGCTCAAGGACTCCGGTGAAGGGTCTATTGTTCAGTGACATGACTGTTTCTCCCTCAACGTCCAGTGTCGAAGGAAACGGTCCGGGGTCTTTACTGGGTTCTGGTTCCGAAGACTTAGTGACCCGTTTAAGAGATGACGGGAACCCTTGAGGAAAACCGAGTAAGACTCTTTTATTGTCCAAGTCTTTAGAAAGAAATTACTCCGATTTCCTATCAACACACACACACACACACACACACACACAACGAGACGACGACGACGACGATTCAGCGAAGTCAGCACAGGCTGAGACACACTGGGGTATCTACCGTCGGGTGATCCGAGGAGACAGGGACCCTAAGAGGTCCGTTCTTGTGACCTCACCCAACGGTAAAGGAAGAGGTCACGTACTTTCACTTTTCACTTTCACTTCAGCGAGTCAGCACGGGCTGAGAAAGGCTGGGGTACCTGACGTCGGGCGGACGAGTCAGTACAGGTCAAGAAACGCTGGGGTACCTGACATCAGACGGTCCGAGGAGACAGATTCCTTAAGAGGTCCGTTCTTATGACCTCTTCAATCGGTAACGGAAGAGGTTCCAAAGAAGGGTTGGGTCTCGAGTTTGGGTCCAGAGGACATAACGTCCACCTAAAAAATGACAGACTCGGTGGTCCCTTCGGTTTTCATATAAAGAGGAGGGGGTTTCTTTTATCTTGATAAACGTTTGTGTCTGACGGACCCACCCTCACCTTCGTTCCTTTACCCCCCTCGTCTATCCGTCGTCCAGAGAAACCGTTATTAAGAGGTTTGAAAAATTTAGTATGTAGGTCAGACATTTATAAAACTTTACTTCAACTCCTATATCAGGGTTATATACACATATAATTAAATAAAATTTTGATAAATATACATGAAGATATATTCGTATATCTAATACGAAATATCGTTAATTTTTTGGTCTTTAAAAATTTCTCGATTTTTATTTATTTTATGAAGTAGTTGAAGTTTTGTGTGTAAAATCGTAGAGACTTTGACTCTTTGCAGAATACTAGTTATCATTAAATCGTATCACAGTATCAGATCAGCCATAGTAGAAGAGAAGGAATTTCCGTGTATTTTGTTACGACATACCTTGTGGACTAACATAGAATCTAAAGTGCTTTATTCCATATTGATCTTCTGACTGTATAGAGACAGTGTATGGGGTCATTTAGGAGATCGAGTGGGGTACTACACTTACAAAGGGTGTAAATCTCTGGTCACTGTCTCTAGTACCTCAAGGACTCAGTAACTAGAGTTTAATTTTCCTTACTCTCTTTTATTAAGTTGTCTTGAAGTATCTAAAGAAGTCCCCTTTTAGAGAAAAGATGTGTTGTTTTATTGTTTGGACTCTCGTAGTATCTAGACTAGGACCGCTCCGTTGTAAGTTCACCGAAGGTGTAGCAGAAATCTAAGAGGAGTACCGGGATCCGCTTATCAATTAAAGACACCTCAAATGGAAGAAATAGTTTTTTACCCACGTTGTTGGGAGTATCATAAAATAAAGAACAGTCATGGTAGGGTCGTTAGATATCTATATGGATAGTTACAGTTTGTGGTCTCTAGTCACATTCTTTCCCCAGACTCGTGGACTTGTCTGTAAAAAGGTTTCTTATATATGTTTACCGGTTGTTCATGTACTTTTCTACGGTTGTCGTGATTTGGAATTTCTTTACAACTAGTTTTGAAGTTACTCTCTAGTAGTTTAATATAAACAGTCTTACAGGTAATAGTTTTTCTGTTCTCCCTTGTTCACAACCGTTCCTACACCTCTTTTCTCTTGGGACATGTAACAATCACCGTTACATTGACCACGTCGGTGATACTTTTTGTCATATCTCCAAGGAGTTATTTAATTTTTAACTCGATCGTATACTAGGTCGTTAGGGTGAATTCCCCGTATATCGGTTTCCTTTGTTTTAGAGATGGAGATTCTCTATGGACGTGAGAGTACAAGTATCGTCCTAATAATTGTTATCGGTTCCGTGGATTCGCAGGTAGTTGTCTACTCGCCTATTTCTTTTACACCAGGTATATACAATAAAATACGTATAAATTAAGAGTCTTTTCTTCCTATAAGACGGTAAACGTCATTGTATCTACTAAACCTCCTATAATACGATTCACTTTATTCGGTCTGTTTCTGTTTATGATATACCTTATGAATATGTTTATGAAGACTCCTTGGATTTAATTTTCAGGTTGAGTGTCTTTGTCTAACAACTAACGGACACCTTCCATCTTCTCAATCCGCATTCAACTATTCTCTAAATTAACATTCTACTTATACCAGACTCATAAATTACACATTGTACCACTGATATCAACTATTACGACATCATATATTAACTTTAAAATTCTCTTATCTTGAATGTGTAGGAGTGTTTTCCTTTTTTTCACAATTATACACTTTATCTCCCATACGATTATTTAACCTATCCCCCTTAGGAAAGTGCTTTGTATGTACATAGTTTAGTATTGGAACCTGTGAAATCTTTCACTTTGACTTTTAACGAGTCAGCACAGACTGAGAAACGCTGCGATACCTGATATATCAGGTACCGTAAGAGGTCCGTCTTATGACCTCACCCATAGGTAAGGGAAGAGGTCCCCTAGAAGGGTTGGGTTCCTAGTTTGGGTCCAGAGGGTGTAACGTCCGTCTAAGGGTTGACTCGATAGTCCCTTAGGTAAATTTATGGAATGTTAAAACAAATAGTTAACGTGGAGTTATTTGGACCCACTCTCTTCTTTCACCAGACTACTTTTTGCTTCTTCTGTAAGGGGTAGAAATTACAGGTCTACGTTACAGTTCGTTAAAAATTTTTTCTAAGTTACATTCACTTTTACCGGAGTATAATGTTTTGACGTACGATGTATACACTGCTTCATCCTCCAAAAAAACGGTTATGTCTGGACTCTTCTACGCATGGATATGACTCATTTTTCCCTTCCATTCACTACTCTATGTGTCTACTTGTTTTTCCAGGGACTCGAGTCCACAAACACCAGAACGTTCCTTTTGTCCGAGATAGGAAATATTGTCTGGGATACCTTTATATGGTCCGTCCACGAGTCAGTGATTCAGCACAAGTCGAGAAACGTTGGGGTACCTGAAGTCGGACGGTCCTAGGGGACAGGTACCCTAAAAGGTCCGTTCTTATGACCTCACCCAACGGTAAAGGAGGAGGTCCCCTAGAAGGACTGGGTCCCTAGTTTGGGTGTAGAGGACACAGAGAACGTAACCGGCCCCCTAAGAAATGGTGTACGGTAAACCCTTCGTGGTATAGTCCGTGTCTGATATTTAATACTCTTTGCCCTCCTTCGTCACTTAAGTCGGATCCCGAATGTCTCTTCCGAAGTTTATTCTCCAGAATTTCCCTGAAGGGGTCACCAGGTCACCAATCCTGAGTTCAAGGTGACACCACCTGTACCCAAGGTAGGAACTAGGTCCTTGATCTTAGGGTGTATTTGTAAATCGTGTCACACCCGTTTTTATTTATTTTGAAAAGATTTTTTTCTTCAGAATTCGATCTAGAATTTCCTACTTATCCACAAACGGTTAAGATTTTTCCGGACCCTCTTGTCGTCTCTTAAGAACAAAACAAATAAACGAATAGATAAATTATATAATTATATTATTATTATTAACGAAAAACTTATAAGTGGTACACCGTTAGTGACAATTTTAGAAATGTTCGTAATACATTAAAGTAGTAGTGTTTATAGGACAATGATAAGGGTGAAATGTTTTCTAATGAATTACTCAAAGAACGTACCTGTACGATACTAATAAAGTGGTTTTGAATTGGAGACAAGTGACTACGGTTTACCTTTGTACCTCTATCTCAAAACCCACTTCATCTTTCTCATCGAAAATAACGAAACGGTCATCCGAAACGGGAGTTCTGACACACTGAGTGGGACCTCTCCCATCACTCCTTATCCCACACTAGTCGAGTACCTGTCAAGACCCTAACCGGTCGTAGTTCAACGTCAAGACACATAATAGTTAGAAGATTAAAGTTGGTTAGATCCCAGATACACGAACAACAGTCGTCAAAAGTGGACCTCCCTCAGACGAAGGACATTTTTATTCTTTCACACAGTTTGGAAATAGATATAGAAAGTCCCTTGACACTCAAACCTTTAAGTCGATACACCGTCTTAATAACAGATTTAACAATGGTCAAGGGGTCTGGTTATCGATGAGAAGCAAAGATGTAGAAGAGCAAAAGGTTAGTAATTGAGAACTCAGTTGTAAAATGAACTCTTCTGTTCCTGTGTCTTCGAACATGTGTCAAAGTGATAATATAGTAGAAGTAATTTACCTCCTGACGGGAGTGGACATACCCGGGGGATGGATATCCCAGTCGGTCTTCTTGATCGTTCTCCACACTTTTACCCTTCACTACGACGTAGTGTGACGTTCAACAAAACATCAGTCTACTCCACTACCTGTCTCCTTCGACACTAGTCACCCTAATTTGCGTAGAATCAAGAAGACAAGAATCGTCTCCTAAGACATATCTGAAAGAGTCTACTTTATTTTCCTTCTTTACTTTCCTTTCTCCCTCCCTTCTACCCTCACTCTCTCCTGTTAGTGACTGTAGGTTATTAAAAAAGTCCTAAGATTTCTTCCACTGTAAAAACTGATCCCTTCCCGGAGATCTTCGAAGACGAGATGAAGGGAGTTAGGTAACCCCCCGGATAGACTACGAAGATAGACGGGTTCTAACGATTACAGACTACAGAGATAGACGGGACCTAACGATTACAGACTACAGAGATAGCCGGCCCGAACGTACAAAGACCTTTCCTGTACTTTAGATGTTACCGGTTAGTCTGGAACCACTGACTCAAGAAGGAGGTTCCGGACTGTCTGTGGTTTCTCGAAGTCCACCGTCAAAAGGACGAGGACGACGAACGGATGGAGCACTGGCAGAGACCTTTGGACCGGTAGCAGTCGGACTGGAACGACCTGTGGGCGGACGTCTGGGGATACATGAAGAAGGAGGCCTTAGACAGGACGAATCTTTAAACCAAGGTCTGACAGTAGCACGGGTTCTACGACGAGTTGTAACGGTGCCCTTGATTCTGGTAATCGAAACGACCGACGTAGCGGGTCCTGAAAAAGGTGTAGAAGGACCCCCGGTGCCTCAAGAAGGAGGAGTGTCGGTACCGGATACTGGCCATGTAGCGGGATACGGCCGGCGAGGCGATGGGACAGGAGTACTCGTCGTCTCAGACGTGCGCCGAGTAGGAGTGGACGACCGACCGTCCTAAGAGGGAGTAGTAGTAAGGAGAGCAGAAGTGGTCAGTCGAAGGTAAGACACTGTGGGTGTAGTTGGTGAAGAAGACACTGATATGTGGAGATTACCTCCACCAGACGTCACCCGGTCTCCACGACCTCTACCACCTAAAATGGGACCGGAACCACCGTGACGAGTCGTGTGACCACGACTAGAGGTACAGGATACAGGTCTAATAGGCCTGTTAATAGGCCTAGGGGAGACAGGTCCTCTCCTTTTTCCGAAAGAGGTGGACAAGGAGGGTGTAGTAGCACCAGTGGTACACGATGCCGTGGACGAAGAAGTACATGCATTTCGGAAGAGGTCCGTTTCCCCAACTAGAGTTGTTTCCTCATAGAGACTAGTTATGTCAATAACGGGGAGAGGACTTGGGGAAGTAGATATGAGAGTCCTTGGTCGTTCACTTCGTTCACCATTTTCTGAACCAGTCTTTTTACTGACCCGAGGTCTTATTCATCGTCGGGACGTTCCGTGGAAGGTCCCACACATTCCTCAGCTCCGAGTGAGTGAGGGTAACGAAGAAGGAGGTGTTGGTGGGAGTCTAAGTGAGATGGAGATATAAAGTTGTGTATCAAGTACACAGTTTCTACTGGGTAACAGTCTCTGACGTTCACTAATCATATATGAGAAACGAAGGGACATCGGTGGATGGTACCAGCACGGGAGGGTGTGACTGTAACCCAAATCGGTACACCGAACGATGTATGTTCGCTGTGAAATACAAACGTAACAATCAACGAGTCAGTACAGGTTGAGACGCTCGGGTACCAAACATCAGGTGGTGTCACAGGCACCTTAAGACGTCCGTTCCTATGACCCCACCCATTCGGTAAGGGGAGAGGTCCCCTAGAAGGAATGGGTCTCTAACTTGGGTCCAGAGGGAGTAATGTCCGTCTAAGAAATGGTAGACTCGGTGGTCCTTTGAACGTCTTTGTTCTTCAGGAACTTTGGATGGTGATACACTTGTTCGGACTTGATTTGATCCGCTTTAAACGGGGGTAGTGGGAACGTCTATTTGAATGTGTGTGTCTGTGTGTGTATGTGTATACGAGGGACGGTGGTACTTTGTCTCGACGGGTCGACTGTCACCAGTTTCTATGTACTTACTCGGGTAGTTTATGGTTGTCTCTTGGTAGGTCTACTGGGGTCGGGTTTACCGGTTGGGTGTCTTAGTACTTATTTTGTTTACACCGACGAAAGTCGGTGATTCATAATTTCACCAAATAATAAGTTGTTTTTAAGTAGTTGTTTTTCATTCGTATATACCATTTGTGTACGTCACAGGACCAAGTCCTAGATGGTAATTCTTCACTCCCAGTCTCTCACTAACGGGTGTACTTGACATCAACCCTACTAGTCCAGTCCTTCCTCCTGGACCAGAGAAGAGTGGATACCAGTGACTGGTATCAATGGTTCTTTATCTAACAGATGTCCTACGTATAACTCTGTCAAAAAATAAAAAGAAGACCCCGTAAGTCACAGGAGTAGTGTCCATTAGACCGGGGACTTTATTCTGAGTCTGTCCCTCCAACCATCTAAAACTTCCAGAATAGGGTACCTCGGATTGAACTCGTGTAAGAGAAACATTTTACTCCAAAAAATTAAAGGGTCTTTCAAGTCCTCGAAAGAGTTGAGGGGGTATGAGAGTCAAGTCAAGTCAAGTCAAGTCAAGTAAAGTCAGTGAGTCAGACTGAGAAACACTGGGGTACTTAGCGTCGTGCGGTCCGGAGGGACAGGTAGTGGTTGAGAGTCTGAAGTGAGTCTGAGTGCAGGTAGCTCAGGCACGACGGTAGGTCGGTAGAGTAGGAGTCAGTAGGGGAAGAGGAGGACGAGGATTAGGGAGCGTCGTGGTCTCAGAAAAGGTTACTCAGTTGAGAAGTGTACTCCACCCGTTTCATGACCTCGAAGTCGAAATCGTAGTAAGGAAGGTTTCTTTCGGGTCTCGACTAGAGGAAGTCTTACCTGACCAACCTAGAGGAACGTCAGGTTCCCTGAGAGTTCTCAGAAGAGGTCGTGGTGTCAAGTTTTCGTAGTTAAGAAGTCACGAGTCGGAAGAAGTGTCAGGTTGAGAGTGTAGGTATGTACTAGTGTCCTTTTTGGTATCGGAACTGATCTACCTGGGGTATGAGAGTTGAGGGGGTATGAGAGTTGAGGGGGTATGAGAGTCATACAATACCGAGTCATCAATACCACGTGCCCAAATCAACGGACCCTAGATACACCCAAGAAGAGTAGTTCCCGTGAAGACTCTGTAACAAAAGGTCCCTGAAATAGTGGGTTTTATTTCAAGAGACTACTTCCACTACCGGATTCCCTCTCTCTGGGTCTCGAATGGATAGACCGATACATAAAGAGTCTTCGACGTCCTTTACCAGTCCGTTCTCCTCCCACACGACTAAATGGGTGAAGGGTCCGACTTAGTTAAAGAAAAATATAAAAACTGATGTGACCCAGAGACAGTGACGGGTGACTTAAAGAGACCAACCCTACGTGCGTCACCGGAGAGAACAACGTCTCGTGCTCGAGATCCCACACGTCCAAAGTTATCAACGTCGAACACCCGAGATCCACACACCCGAGTCATCAATACCACGTGCCCAAATCAACGGACCCTAGATACACCCAAGAACGACCTGGTCCCTAACTTGGGGACAGGGGACGTAACCGTCCGTCTAAGAGGTGCTGGCCTGGTGGTCCCTTTAGAGACTGAGTCAGAGTTAAGGTAAGCGGTTTGGGTCATTTCTGTGTTGATTACTCGGTCCAGGTTTCGTCCGCTTACGTCATACGAGGGTGGAACCGTCGACGTAAAAGTTCCGATTGTACGACGTAACTATGGAGATTTAGGTAAAGTGGAGGTAAGGGTTCAAAATGTTACACTTCCAATAAGGTCACACTCTGGGGGTGGTCAAGACACCCTACTACCCCTCTCCCTGACTCCTGGGTCCTGTGTTCAAATTGTACAAGTACATCTCCTTTGGTCTACGAGTTCCGTGTCTTAGTTATAAGATCTCTATTAGACAAATTTACCGAGAAAGGGCACCCTAAAAGATGGTTTACAATGTGTAGTGCGTCCAATACTTTGGACTTTCCTAAAGTTAAGAGTTTGTTACCTTAGAGACAGACCCCTTATTAAATCCGTTTATTGAGGGAGATCGTCCCAAAACACACCAAACCAAACCAAACCAAAATCTTTGACAGTTTGTGACTTCCCTTTGTGGGTCCCTTGAGACGAATCTTTGTTAGGAGTCTTCTTCAGAATTCCTGAGAGTTATTTTTAATTTTCTAGTTATATTTTAGGAAAAAATTTTTCACTATTAACTGGTATGCAGATGAGAACAGAGTTTGGAGTTTTCCCTTTTTATTATTGAACTTCAAAAGAAAAGGAGAGAAGGATTATTGTCCATGGTTCCGACAGAGACTTCCACTCGCACCTCGAGTCTCGACGAGATTGAAAAGTAAGACAAAGACACATTCTCTCTAGTAGAAACAAAAGTAGGACCTGTTGTGTGGAGTAAGATCTCCTTCCCTCTCTCTTTTCCTATTCATTTTCTATCCTGTCCTCCCCTTGAAGGGACCATCGAGTCACCGATTCTGAGACGTGAGGGTTAAGTCCCTCGTGAGGATTACATTCTCCGGACCCAAACTAGGGACCAGTACAAGTAGGGTGTACGGTGGGTCACCTCGGATTTATTTATTTATTTATTTATAACAAAAATTCCTCATCCTCCCTTTACCCTTTCTTACTCTCCCTCATCCTTATTATCCCACTGTTATATGTCGGAACTGTAGGAGGAAAAGGATAAACCTTGGTCAGACAAAAAGGTACAGATCAAGATTGACGACGAAGGACTGGACGGATGTCTAAAGAGTTCCCCGTCCAATCCGCCAGACCATAAGGGTAGAGAAAGTCTTAAAAGGTGTCAACTGACACTAGGTGTGTCAGTTTCCGAAACCGTATCAGTTATTTCGTCTTTGTCTACAAAAAGACCTTGAGAGAACGAAAAAGCTACTAGGTCTTCTACAACCGTTAAACTAGAGACCAAGGAGACGGAAAAGATTTTGGTCGAACTATACGTCTCATGTAGTACTCTTTGTGACCCGACCTTCTTTGTGTTCGACCTTAGTTCTAACGACCCTCTTTATAGTTATTGGAGTCTATACGTCTACTGTGGTGGGAATACCGTCTTTCACTTCTCCTCGATTTTTCGGAGAACTACTTTCACTTTCTCCTCTCACTTTTTCAACCAAATTTCGAGTTGTAAGTCGTTTGCTTCTAGTACCGTAGACCAGGGTAGTGAAGTACCCTTTATCTATCCCTTTGTCATCTTTGTCACAGTCTGAAATAAAAACCCCCGAGGTTTTGGTGACGTCTACCACTGACGTCGGTACTTTAATTTTATGCGGACGAGGAACCTTCTTCTCAATACTGGTTGGATCTATCATATAAGTTTTCGTCTCTGTAATGAAACGACTGATTCCAGGTAGATCAGTTCCGATACCAAAAAGGACCCCAGTACATACCTACACTCTCAACCTGACACTTCTTCCGACTCGTGGCTTCTTAACTACGAAAACTTGACACCACGACCTCTTCTGAGAACTCTCAGGGAACCTGACGTTCCTCTAGGTTGGTCAGGTAAGACTTCCTCTAGTTGGGACCCTAAAGAAACCTTCCTTACTACGATTTCGACTTCGAGGTCATGAAACCTTGGAGTACGTTTCTCAACTGAGTAACCTTTTCTGAGACTACGACCCTCCCTAACCCTCCTCCTCTTCCCCTACTGGCTCCTACTCTACGGACCTACCGTAGTGTCTGAGCTACCAGCACTTAGACTCACTTGAGACCTCTACCACTACCTGTCCCTCCGGACCGCATGACACTAGGTACCCCAGCGTCTCAGCCTGTACTGACTCGCTGACTTGACTTGACTTGACTCCTTATTATCCTCCTTTCCTCCCTCTGTCTCTTTAAGATTAGAACTTTGAGGACAAATGTGTATGTACAGTTCCATCAGTTTCGTACTCAAGAGGTTTTAATAAAGGGGAACCTTTAAAGGAAGATTCACATTAAAAAAAATATTGAAAAACAGTCGTGATTCATCGTACATCCTAGAATCAAGGAACTGGTCCCTAACTTGTGTGTGGAGGACGTTACCTTCGAGCCTCAGGATTGGTAACCTGACGATCCTTTCACGGAGTCACATTTAAAAAATTCGTGAAGTAAACTCCGTATTTTATGTAAGTATTTCTACGTTTTTTTTACAAAAACTTTGAAAATAAATTTTCCACTTATAGACCTGTACTAGACCGGTTTGTCTAACCTACGAACCTTGTTCAGGTAACTCGTGTCTATAGATATCTAAATTACAAAGATTTTGGGAGATACCAAAAGACGAACATGAGTCAACTTTAACGGAACCAAACTAATTTTACTATAGTTTTAGAAGTTTAACATCCTGTATTTATTAGTCGATACCCCTAAGTGATAATAGAAGATATAAAACAGACAAATATTTTTATTTTAAAAAAGTTATATATTTGTACTTTACCCATCATAAATACATCGATAACACAACCTCGAGGTCACACTTCAAAATACAGAGTCATAAAATTTTCAAACATAAATCTGTCTTTAGAGGACCGTCTTATTATACACTCTTGGATAGGAAACTGATGGAATTTTAGATGAACCTTCGTAGTCAAAGTTCTAATGACTTAAAGAGAGAAGGAAAGAGAAACCAAGTTAAGTCAGTAAGTCAGTGCAAGTTGAGAACACTGGGCACCTGACGTCGTGTGGGTCGAAGGGACAGGAAGTGGTTGAGGGTCTCGAACGAGTTTAAGTACAGGTAACTCAGTTACTACGGTAGGTTAGTAGAGTAGGAGACACCAGGAGAAGGGGAGGACGGAAGTTAGAAAGGGTCGTAGTCCCAGAAAAGGTTATTCAGTCAAGAAGCGTAGTCCACCGGTTTCATAACCTCGAAGTCGAAGTCGTAGTCAGGAAGGCTACTTATAAGTCCTGACTAAAGGAAATCCTAACTGACTAAACTAGAGGAACTTCAGGTTCCCTGAGAGTTCTCAGAAGAGATTGAGGCGTCAAGTTTTCGTAGTTAAGAAACCACGAAGTCGGGAAAGAGAAAGGAGGAGGGAGAAGAGTAGGAAGAGGAAGGGAGGGGGAGGGGGGTTAAAGAAAGAGGGAGGGAGAGAGTAACACCGACATAGGGTGGAAAAGAGTGATACCAGGTCGTAGGAACTAAGAAGCAGGTGACACTGTATCGGGGAATACGGACGGGGTATTTTAGATTTAGAAGAAGGTCGGACTGACGTATGTCAATCGTTTGAGTTTATACCATATTCGTGGGTCCTTTCTCTAAGATTAATACTGTCAAACCGGGAACACGATAGTTCGAGGTTAGTAGTCACCAGTTCCTCGATCGGTAAGATCCTATTTGAGTTCGTTCTAAGAGAATCCCCTTACGCCCGAACCTTCTTTACTAGGGTGTATAACTTATGTTTTATTAGAGAGACACAGTCGAAGACTGACTGGTGTAAATAGAGAAGAAAGTGTACAAATGTGGTAGAACCGAAGAACAAATAGAAGAGCAGGAAACGAAGAAACTTTTTAGGTAAAGGTCATGGAGAGGACAGAACCAAATGTGTGGAAACAGGAAGACGGTGAAGGTAATCGAACACAACAGAAAGGATGACCCCCAGATGTCCAACCTTTTGAGAACCAGTCGATGTGTAATAGTCAGAGTTTGGGCATAAATGTCGAAAGTAGAAAATTCAGTGAGACGGATGTCGATTTCTCATTCGTGAGTAAGTGGTGTTTCTTGTTTTCTGTTTGAAGTACTAGAGTATCTAAATGGAATCTGGTTGGGACTTTTATCTTTGGTAAGAAGAGTGGTTTGAGTTCTCCTTTGAGGTCATGGTAAACTAGAGAACTGGTCTCAGTTCACATTGTTGTGGTGCCTAGAGAGAAAGTTGCTAAGACACTAGGAACTTCTAGCCAGGTGATAACTGAAAAGGTACATTTACTAGACACCTAGGGTTCATATACTTATCTTCGGTGGATCCGAAGACTCTATGTCTTAGTTTTTCTTTTTCCCACTTCCTCTGAAGGGAGCACCAGGTCACCAACTCTGAAACGGAAGGTTGTATCCCCTACAGCTAAAGTAGGGACCACCTCTTGATACTAGGATGTACGGAGTACCGGTTTTTCGGTTTTGTACTCTGTCTTCTTTATGTATAATTCAAGTTATTTCTGAAAATTTTAACAGGTGTAATTTTTGTTCAAATTTCTTTCTTTCACCCCCTCCTTATAGTCCCTTCCATCAAGTTCAGGTACCTCCTCTTCCATCTTCGGATATATTGTAGGACGGAAAGTAGTCTTTCGTTCTTAGTCTCTTGTTACCAGGTTGTGTCCTTTCTTTCTTAAACGAGACTTTATTTACGATTTGAGGGGTGGGGGCACCACTTTGTCACTACGGTGACTGTCATCCTTCGGTTGGATAACCGAAGACGTGAGGAGTACGAGGACTTTTCCGTGCACCGTATGACATCTTAATCCGTTTGGTCGAGAGTCTACGGTTATTAAGTCTCAAGGACAATACACTACAACCCTTTTGATGTGTTGAAAATACAAGAAGTAAGGGAGTAGACATTTTACCCGTTTTATTTTTGTCATTATTATTACTATTGAACAGAGGGTAAATGATATAAGGTTCGTGAGAAGATTCGTGAGGTGCAGATAGTCGTGTAAAAGAATACTGTCTAAAAACAAGGTTAATGATAAGAATGGGTGTAAATTGTCTACTTCGTTGACTCCGTGTCTCTCCGATCTCTTAGAAGACTTCCAGTGTGTGGATGATTGATCCACCCGGTTCTCAGATTTTTATTGTTTACGGAGTTGATAACACTTGTATTTTACTATTTCTTACCTTTAATTATTTCGACGGGTCGAGTCCATTTTACGAACTATTTGATTACAACATAAAAATAATAATACTGGTGGTAATAACGAAGTCAAGGGTATTCTGAAAATAGGACATTGACTACGGGTACATTGTCGGAGGAACACCCAGAGAAACCTCGTAGAAGGATCAATAGACAGTTTTCAATTAAGGGTTGTAATAAATAATTCCGATTAATTTCAAAAGAACTGGACCCGGGGGTCCCTTTTTAAATAAGGGGTTACAGAGACGACTCATTTGAGTTATTTTACACATAGTGAGTTTGACTATTTTTTAACATTTCTTCAGGTCTAGTTTACCTCCCTTTTTTTCTCTGACACTCTTCATTTTATAAGGACATAAGAAGTTTATCAAATTTATTCCATCGTTGAAGTCTTTAACATCTTGGTTAGGATTTACCCTAGTTGAATATCTTTTCCGTCATTGTTCCCTGACTAATTTCCGTTTCCTTCGATCTTTGATAAATAAAAGTTTGACGACGGGTTCCTTGGACATACGAAATACTCTTTAATCCCGTACCTCATCATTATCTTTTCACCTCATACACAATGTAAAACAGAATAAAAGAATAGGTGTAGACTGAAGAGTCAAAACTGAGAAGGATTGTCGTAGGTCTCTATTTTAGGGAGTTGTAGAAAAGACTCACAATTTTTCACTCATACAGGAGTCAAGTAGTTATAATAGTAAAATACCATTGTCTAAAACTTTAGGTTGACTTACACTAAAGATGATGACAAAAAATGACAATTTTTAGAGTGAGTCCAAGTATAAAAAGAAAAATCTAATACTTATACCCCTATTTCCTTTTCTCTTTCTGAGTAAAACACTAGTCACCGTGAGGTCTTTATTGATAGTAACTGGTAAATTTTAAGAAGGTCTGTAAACCTTTATATCCATATTTAGGGGTCAAAGAATGTGTCCATTTTTAGTGTTATATATGAACACTAACACAAATGAAGGGATCGTTATATAACATTTTGTATACTTTCAGTCATGTTTATTAAAAGAGTAAAATAAGGTTTATGTTTTCCAGTGTTAAACAAATGAATAAGTGGATAACTTATTCACCTTAAAAATAGAAAATGTTAAAAACATGTAATTTTATTACTTTACTTGAAGAGGTTTGTTAATATATAAGTCTGAACACTAATATAAAGACACTTTATGTTTACATTTAAAGAGTCACTATTACATCTTTTTACTAGGTTTTTCGTTTTTCACTTGTCTTCGGACTCGGAGGGTAACTCTCTCACTGTAACGGAACTGTAATCTCAGGTCACTAGTGTCACCCGGTTCCCGTTGTCCCTGAAGGTGATACTTGAACAAGATCTATTCGTGGGAACTTCTAGGAATCAAGGACACTATGGCCTTCTAGTCTTGTTTCTACTTACTGATTTTACTAAGAACTGGGATCGTCCATAAAAAGACCCTCCTTAGGCATAATCCGACATTCCCTGGTCCGACTGAGAAAGGATGAAAAGACTTCGTCATTATAGATTCAAGACTTTTGATTTTCTTGTATTACGTTTGATCATGTCGGTGACACATCCTGTGACACCTCTAAGGAATTTTTTGACGTTTATCTTGACGGAATACTGGGTCGTTAGGGTGACGACCCGTATGTGTGGCTCCTTTGGTCTTAACTTTCTCTGTGCACATGGGGTTACAAGTAGCGTCGTGACAAATATTATCGGTCCTGTACCTTTGTTGGATCTACAGGTAGTCGTCTACTTACCTATTCTTTCGACACTATGTGTTTCTGTTACCTCATAATGAGTCGGTAATTTTTCTTCTGTAGACTTAGTCAAGATTACTCCACCTATTTGGACCTCGGATAATATGTCTCACTTCATTTGGTCTTTCTTTTTGTGGTTATGTCATTTGATTGTGTATATATACCTTAAATCTTTCTACCATTGCTATTGGGACATACGCTCTGTCGTTTTCTCTGTGTCTACAAAACTTTCCTGAAAACTTGAGACACCCTCTTCCTCTCCCACCCTACTAAACCCTCTTACCGTAACTTTCTACATATGATAGTACATTCTTTGCTTAACGGTCAGATACAAGTTATTTCCTTTGTCCTACGTCCTACGAACCCCGACCACGTGCTCCTACTAGGTCTCTCTACTATACCCCACCCTCCCCCCTCCCCCTAAGTCCTAACCCTTGAGTACATGTGGGTACCGACTAAGTACAGTTACATACCGTTTTGGTTACGTCATGACATTTCATTTTATTTCATTTTTAATTTTAAAAATTTTTTTTCTTGTATTCTTTCCGAGGACCAGGTCACTTGTAATAAGGGACTTATAAATTTGTCAATTTATTTCGAAAGGATCTTAATAACCGATTGACATTAGAGAAGATAGTCAATTTTGGTCCTCTTTTTCAGAGTATGTTTTTTCTTAAGTTATAAAGTCTCGAAAGAGGTTTGGACGGTGGTCCGTGTTTTCGGTCTTATATTTTTCTGTAAGTGAGGACGTTTCGTTTATCTATACCCCCGCAGGCTATATAACTTCTTCTGTCGTGACTTCTTTTACTAGTTTCGTAATTGTGATTCCTTTCTACTTTGTAAGGATGTTCTAGAACTCTTCCCAAAGTATCTATCCCTCCTCCCTTTTGTTTCTCACCTATTTCCCCATTTAGAAATATACATCTTTTACGTAATACCTCACGGTCTACTGATAAAGTAACGGAGTTCTTTTTCCGAAGTTTTAGTTTCGACGGATGTACCCTTGGACCCATTTGTATAAAACGTTTCCCGGTCAACTCTGGTTGTCTGTAAGACAATTGAATCTATCTCCTTAAAGGGTATTTATTTAAAGTTCTCCTTGGGTGTAGGAGGGGAGTTATAAGGACTCGAAACGACGGGAAAAGGAAGGAGTAAGAGAAGAAGAGTCAAAGTGTCCGTCTTAGTAATCGTTACTTTTTGGCTTGAAACTGTCTTAAGTAAGACGACCCTGATTGTCTGTAGGGTCTCGAAGTTTCATAGTAGAAGTATGAAGAGGAGGAATGGATGTATTAGTCGTAATAACCTTTGGACTGCTAGTAGTGGGATTGTGATGACCTGAGGGTGGAGGTCTGGGGGTACATAAAGAAGGAGACCTTGAAGAGGAAGAATCTCTAAAAGAAATAAAGGTGAAAGTGAGGATCCGATGATAAGTCATAGAGTTGACCCTTGTTCTCGTAGTCGAAACGACCGACGGAGTGAGTCATAAAGAAACACTATAAGAAACCCCGGTGTCTCAAAATGGAAGACCGACGGTACAGGATACTGGCGATACACCGGTATACGTTTGGGGACGTAATGTACTGGTAGTACTTGTTGTCTCAGACGTAGGTCGATCAGGAGACGAGAATCGACCGACCTAAAGAGTAGTAGGATAGGGGTTAGTAGTACTGGTCAGTTGACCTGAAGACACGGAGGTTGTTCGACTTAGTAATAATGACACTGATACCTGGGGAGTATCTTGATAGAACGAGTCTGTGTTCTGAGGACCTCGACCAACTGAAGTAGAATCGTCAACACTGCAACCACGAGTGGGACTACGACCACTAAGAGAGGATGTGTTTGTAGTAGGCCTGGTAAGATTCCTAGGGAAGACGAGTCGTTACCTTCTTTCGGAAAAGCTGTACGAGTAGGGTGTACTAACAGTAGTGGGAGAGAATACCGTCGACGTAGAAGTACATGTATTTTGGGAGTCGTTTTCTTCCTCAACGGAAGTTATTCCCTCAACGACACGAGTTATGTAATTAACGGGGAAATAACTTGGGTAAGTAAATGTGAGATTCCTTATTTGTTCATTTTCTTCGAAAGTCATTACACCGGTCTTTTTATTGTGTAGAAATAAGTAAAATCACCGGAGTTTTAGTCACCTTTAAAACTTACTAAGTATTTCAATACGGTTGACTATTAAACTGGAACACTATTGAGGAAAACAATTTTGACAAAGAGTCTATTTGACTGACTTTTGTGTATCATTTAAATCAAGATGTAGACAGTCATTCTCTTTCCATAAGTTTCTTCCGGTCAAGTCTATAAAATAAAGGATATCTATAGAAAATTATTTCTTCCTTTTGTTATAGAAATCTCATGTATATTTTGTCTTCACAGACTAATTTTTAAGGAAATGAACAGTATTTAGATCACTAGTCCACTTACTGATATAGATGGAAGGTACTTCCCGTTAGTGATAGTTTTTCAACATTTATATAAAACAGTCTTTAAGGATCTATGAAAGGTCTTCTCTAATAAGTACTACGGTGTGTGTATGTTTTTTAGATAAAGTATTTTGTAAGAGTCCAAAACGTTGAAAGAAGAGGGAGTTTGTTGAGGTTTTTTTTTTTCGGACGGAGAAAGACCGTGGAGGATGTCTTTCACTAAGGATGACATTTCATGACATACCTTAGAGTACAGACAAGGAATCCTGTAAAGACTAGTGACTCTAGTCTTACTTTTGGTAATGGTTCCTTAGTAAACCTGAGGTAAATTTCCATTTAAATCCACTTGTCTATAGAATCCAATACAACCGTTACTATACTTAGACAACATCGACCTCAGACCGTTTCAGGTGGACTGAAAATGTCCTATGTAAAGTTCTACTTGGACTCCTCCAACCCGTACAATGTCTACGAAGAATCCTTCCGGAACCCTACGATTTCCGATAATTGAGAGATGTTGAAGGACGTAAACCTCAGGGAACCGACGGAGAGACTGGAACGGTTAGTACACCAGTAACGAAGACTCTCAATTGACAGGAGATGGAGAAGTTCGGGGCAGTAAGGGTACTTATAATTGTTCGGATCGAGGAACTGATAGACAGGATGGTAGTAGGGACCATTTCCTCTCTACAGTCACTTGAAAAATCACTACGACAACCGGGAGAGTCGCCATGTAAAGGGTACTGGAACACTTACTATACACGACACCCGGAAAGTTACCTTGTTTGGTTGATTATCCGGAATTCAAGTATACAGTACATAAATAAGGTAATGAGGGTGGAGGGAGCCCGAAAAGTGAGGAAGGAAGTGGTAGAAGGTCTGTTGAGTCCGTAAAGGTGTAGTGACTCTCAACCTGTAGTGAAAAAGTCCGTGACTCTCGATAGGGTCACAACTTCACCCCAGGGACCCTCCTACAATTTAAGGTGCAGGACTTTTACACAAGGGTTCAGTTATTTAAGAACGAGTCAGTTTGGTCAGAATGTAAGACCCTGGGACTAGTTTAGGATCAGGGTCCTTGTGAAGAGGCTGAAGACGGTCCTGTTCGTTCGGTTAAGAAAAGTAAGGAATCACAAATCTAAGAAAGGAGAAAATGGTTCAGGTCGTAAAGGAGTCGACCTAATAAGACCCAAATTAGGATCAATAGTCAGACTGTAGATCCTCTCCTCAGTCGCTGCCGAGAATTCCCCTTGTAGCCTACAGAACATTTATCCCCCGGAGGATTTGTAGAAGGTCTATCGGGAACCATCCTTTATCACCAGTCGAAACGTTTGGGTTTCACGAGTATCGTTCGACTTTTCAATTTTAGGAGTCTTCGTAGATAGGTCTATACGGAAAAGGTGTAAAAGTAATAGACACAAAGGAGGTAGTCCTAAGACTCGAAGTATTTCCTGGACGGTTTTGATTCGTAAGTTTACAGAGACTTCGAGAGACGACGATTGTTCATCTAGTTGTTCGGTGAGTTGATACAGACAAGAGAGTGATGTCCTCTATTTCGGAGATTGATTGGTTGTGTATCCACTCGGGAGATCGACAGTGTGAAACGTTAATTGACGAGCAATTATCGGGAATCTAAGAATAATGGGAGAAGTCCCGTAGTTATGTAGAATCGTTGTCAGTTGAGATGACAGAAACATCCGTAAAAAAGGGTGACATAAAAAGATTACGGACATTGTAGTGTAGACGGTGACAGAAGGGGAGGGGATCCTCTAAAAAGGTCTAATTGTGGTCACTTTTAAATTGTTACTCGGTGGTGTGATTTACGTTCCATTATTGTCGGGTGTTAACTTTCTAAAACTTCTGACACCACATGACTTTAATAACTATTGTGGTTAATTTTGATTTGAACTCGTTAAAGATTGAGTCATCTAGACTAGATAGTTAATAGTCGGAATATGTGGGAAAATGTTGTTACGGGTAAAGACACATGTTTATGACAAATGGAGTTGAAGATAATCAACAGACATGAATTATTATTTGTACGTAAGTCTTTAATGTTCTGTGTGTTTTTCCGTTCTTCTTTGTTGGGTAATTACTGTTGTATTTTGAAACTCGGTCTGGGTCTTCACTGTGTGTAGAACCTTAATAGTATGTGTCTGATATTTTATTACTACTACGGTTACAATTTTATAAAATTAAAAAAATTGTTTGTACATCCTGGTCAACCATTTGAAATTGTCTTTCTCTCTTTCAAAAAACTCTCATATTATCTTACAATCTTGATCTTTTGTGTTATTGTCTATACTTCTTAAAGACACTACTTGAGAAATCGGATCACCTGTCTCAAATCCTTTTTTAGTCATTTTGACTTCTTACCACTTGTCCTTAATATGTTTAACTCCCGTTTCTCTTTTGACACACTCCTTTTTTTCGTCTAATAAAATTTCGTTACTCTGTTATAGTTTGTAAGTTTTTATACACGTTATCCTCAGGTCTTATTGTCTTGTCTTACTCCCTTTATTTATAAACTCCAGTACACGAGTCAGTAAGTCCGTACAGACTGAGAAACTCGAGGGATGCCTGACATCGGGTGGTCCGAGAAGACAGGTACTCTAAAAAGTCCGTACTTATGACTTTACTTCACTTCACTTTCAACGAGTCAGCATAGGTTGAGAAACGTTGGGGTACCTGATACGTTAGGCACCTTAAGAGGTCCGGTCTTATGATCTCACCTATCGACAAGGGAAGAGGTCCCCTAGAAGGGTTGGGTCCTTAACTTGGGTCCAGTAGGTGTAACGTCCACCTAAGAAATGGTCGACTCGGTAGTCCCTTATGACTTCACCCAACGGTAAAAGAGGAGGTTCACTACAAGGACTGGGTCCCTAGTATGGGTTCAGAGGACCCAGAGGACGTAACCGTCTGCCTAAGAAATGGTGACTTGGTGGACCCTTATTACAGTCTATTGAAAGGTCAACATTTCTTTGTTTGTTGTTTGGGTTCTTTTGACCTCTTGAGTGTCGTTTTACAGTCCTATGCAGTTAGTTAAAGAGAGGGGGAGGGAGAGGAAGAGACAGACGGAGAGAGAGAGAGAGAGAGAGAGAGAGAGAGAGAGAGAGAGAGAGAGAGAGAGAGTGTGTGTGTGTGTGTGTGTGTGTGTGTGTGTGTGTGTGTGAATCTATGTAGTTTCAGTTTAACGGTTTTGTTTTTACTCTTATACAACTGTTGATGATTTTCTACTCTTAGACTCTGAAAAGTTTACTTTAATACGGTCTTGTTTTTACTCTTATACAACTGTTGATGATTTTCTACTCTTAGACTCTGAAAAGTTTACTTTAATACGGTCTGTCTTCTGTCACCCTACGACCGAAATTTTATGTCCCTACTCTTTGATAATTGAGTGTTAACATACGGATCATTTTTATAGAAAGATTTTAATTCTGGTTTTACACTCTCACGAACTGATTCTACCATGTCATCCTTCTGACACTCGAGTGGAAGAGAGTACCCGTGTGGTTTTAACGTTGATAAATGTCACATCAATAACTACTTTTTCTGGTCTTAGATCATCTTTTGTAGAAGACGTTCATTTCTATATTCCCAACACCCTTTATCTCTAAGTTGAGAATTTCCCGTGTGTGTTTTAAAGTGTACGAGTCCGTTAGTTTCTTCTTAGTCACTAAACTTTCCTCGAACTTAATCTAAGTGGATGAGTGGAATCTTTCATAGGGTGTCTCAGTCCTCCGTCGACCTCGAGTGGAACCCCTATCTCTGTGACATTCGTCGGTATAGACCCTCGGACAAGATACTGTACTTATGACTACGACGGGTCGTGGTAAACCTTTAGGAGAGAGATCGAATAGTCGTGGTCCTGGAACAGGTTAGTCGTCGTCCGTCCGACATATTCTAAGGGACTTCGGTGTTGACGGGACCCTGTACCGGAACATGAAGTCTTAGGACCGTGGTGAGTGGTCTTACGTCCGTGAGGGTAGTCTTGGGGGTCCCGGAACGTAGGTCTCTGACGTCACAGGTTGATCATTTTTCCGTTATAGGGAACCTGGTGAACAAGGGACCGGGTTGGGTGGTCGGTCGGTCGAGATCGGGGTGTTGGTCGGAGTGGGTAGACACCAGTCCATGGTCGAGGTTCTGGGTCTCAGGGTTGGGGTAACAGGTCGTCTGACTGTGTGGTTGAGGTCCTGGTGGGTCTGGGTCGAGGTGGATGGTCACTCTGTTGTGGTCGGGTTCTGGGGGTCCGGAAACGACATGGGTAGTCCCCTATCTGTGGTCGAGGTCCTGGTCGTGTTCGGACGTTGGACGACACCGTTCTGTGTCAGGTGGGTGGTCGTCCGACCACGGATAGGGGTCTGTGGAACCCGGGATCGGGGTTGGTGGCTGTACTATTCTCGTCGAGACTCTGTGGAACCTGGGAGTCGGTCTTCGGGGTCATAGGTTAGTGTGGGTGGTCGCCCCAGTTGTGTTCGAAACCCTGTAGGGTCCGGGGTGTCGGTTAAAAAAGTCCTTTCTCTGGTCGGATAGTTACCCGTTTGCGGTCGAGATTCTGGGGGTCCCGGGATATCAGTCTCTAGGGTCCTGGGTCTAGGTGGGTAGACACTGTGTCGTGATGAGGTCCTGGGAGACCTGGAGTCATGGGGGTAGTCACCAGACTGTGATCGGAGTTCACTGTACTCTCTAATGTACTACATTATATATATATACCTTATAACGTAGGTTTTCGTCGTCTTATGTGTGGAAAAAAGTTTACGTGTACTTTGTCAAAGGTCCTATCTAGTGTACGACCCGGTTTTTTGTTCACTCCCGTTGACTCGTCCTCTATTAACGATAACTTTTCTATCTAACAATAAGTGTCAGGGGTTCTACCACCTCGTACGGTCTGGTACGTCTCGGCGTACTTCATCATGATCCCAGTTAGTCGTCCGTCTCCCTTGATCCCCTATTGTACTCGTCCTCGGAAATAACACGAAAAGTACCTTTCCTTACCCATTCCGGTACGTCCGTCTCATTCGTTTCATCTGTTCAAATCATAATCGATCAAACTTATTAAAGATAACCGAGACTCAAATCCCCGACAGAGATCGACAGACCATGGTTCGACCTATAGTCTCGAGTTATTTCAACTATCGACACCCATACCTGAGATCTAACGAACCAAACGTATACTTTCCATACGAATGTTCATTCATTAAAGAATAGGGATCCTTAATCGACTGGGACTCTCCTCACCAGATGGGTATACAGTTTTGTAGTCTTATTTTTATGTACGACCCTTAAGAGACTACTAGATTACTAATCTTGCGTAGTGAAAGTGACGACCTCACGGGTCTAAGTTAGGGACTACCCCCTTGATTCTAAGAAGTTCGTTGTACAGAACCCCTTTTTTTTTTTTTCTGTACGAATTTGTGTCCCTGATTTAATAATCCCAGGATATTTAGTTCACTTCCTCAGATGTCAAATGGATTTTACTCTTCAATAACTGGATAATCTTCTAAATTTCTTTTTTTTACTATGGTAGACTGAATATGAACCTCTTTTAGTGTAACCGACCCACCTCTGTTCTCTACCTTGTTCTTACTGAGACCACTCCCTCTCCCTGTTAGTCGATCTGACGTCTAAATCGTCGTTTCTACTATTCTCCACCAACGAACCCTAATTTAAAACCTACGTCCTAATTGTTCGAAACGACTCTTAAACTTATACGTCACAATATTTAATTTACATAATTTTATCTGTCAGTCTAAAAAATACACCCGTTGACTCACCATTGTCCAGGGAATGACAACTGTCCCTTCGAACCTTCTCCTTGTTCTCAAGATGCACCCTGTACCATTCAGACTCTACGGAGATTCTGTAGATTCCTCTCTATAAGTCGATATATATGTCATCTCCGGTACCAGTTTCTAAATCCACATCTTTAGTGTCTTAAATTTTTCCTTTCAAAATTCTTCCTTGCCTCTAGTTCATACAGTTTATAACGACTCTCTGAGTTATTCTATTTCTGACTTTTAATAGGAAACCTAAACCATTGTACTCCCAACAACCACTAGAGTTATTCTTTCCTAGTCACCTTATTATCTCTGTTAACCTCTCTTACCCTCTATTTTCCTCCTCTGTTTTTTTCCCCTCCCACCAGGTCACTAAATTCTGAGGTACGACGGTTACGTACCCAGCTAGGGATCAGTTCCTTGATCTATGGTGTACGGAGTTGATTCTCAAGGGACCGGTATTGATTTTTGAGAAGTACGGTGTTGATTCTGGGACCCGTTGGTTTATTTTTCATTTTAAAGAAAATTTTACTTCTGTTCGTAGTCGATCTCCCGTAGTTCTCAACTCCCTTTCCAGGTTCGATAAGGTCCATTGTGGATACAAGATAAGGGTTTAAAGTGGTCAAAAGGATCTGTACAATTTGTAAGTATTTCGAATTAAGAATCCCATTTCTGGGGTGGTCCTTGTAGACGTCATTGTACTCCCCGGACTTGTAACTACGTTTGGGACTGAGAAACGGTACTTGACTACCCATTACCCAAGTGACTTTGTGAAAGGTAGATTTTTCTTTTGGTCCGTACTTTTAGCTAGACTAAGTTGGTGTAAAGTGACAATGATTGAAGATCTCAAAAGGTCTTCGTAGATGTAAATTGTCCCTCCGTTCTAAAGTGTGTCTCCTTACTTAACGGGTAGTACTCTAAGATCTGTATTGCCTCCCTCTGGGAGTTCAGAGTACAGTAAACGCTGGTTCCTTTAGGATGTCACACACTCCTTTGTTTCAATCGGCCCTCTCCTCGTTCCATACTCCTTTTACTCCTGTATCGAACCGGTTTTTTTTACTCCGATTCCTCTCCTTTCTCCTACGTTGTTAGTAACCTCTGAATCTTAGTGGTCGGGTACTGTGATATAGTCAAGTCTCAATGAGTTCCTCGGGGGTTCTCAGTCTCAGAGGGTCCGGGGGTCCCCATCTCCATGTTGTAGTCGTCGTCTTATTGACACCTCGGTGTCTCCAGTTCAGAGTGTCTCCTCTTTCTCTTGTTGTCTTGGGTTGGACACGGGTAGTCGCGGTGAGATCGACTCACCGGTAAAGGTGGAGGGGTCCATTCACCGGGTGTGTCACGACCCGTCGGAACCTGGAAAGGGATTATTCTAATCTGGGACGGGTCCCTGTCTTTTCCTCCTCCTTGTCCTCTATCTAGTCCTGAACGAGTCCCGGAATGCTCGCCAGAGAGACCCGATCTTCGGTTATGGAGATGGACCAGTCCCTCCTTTCTCCGCTCCCCTCCAAAGGGTATAGAGATGACGATTCAGCGAAGTCAGCACAAGCTGAGACACGATGGGGTATCTGCCGTCGGGTGGTCCGAGGGGGCAGGGACCCTAAGAGGTCCGTTCTTGTGACCTCACCCAACGGTAAAGGAAGAGGTTACGCGCTTTCACTTTTCACTTTCACTTGAACGAGTCAGCACAGGCTGAGAAACGCTGGGGTACCTGACGTCGGATGGTCCGAGGAGGTAAGTACCCTATGAGGTCCGTTCTCATGACGTCAGCCCACGGTAGCGGAAGAGGCGTATAGAGATGATGAGTAAACGTTTTTATACAAAACCTCCAGTGGTCGAACCGGTCTGACCCTCTTCCCTGTTCTTCCTTTGTCCTTTGGGACCTGTTAAAGATAGTCTATTTCGACGTTTATTATGTCGACCGTTCACATATATAAGTTTTATACGTTTGGAAACTTGAACATGACACTCATCAACACGATTACCCTATTCACTATTAACACGGTAGTACACTATACGTACGAACATCACACGGATTATCCTACCCAACACACACCAATTCGCCACCCCAACTCCGTCACCGATCACTCACGTCCAGTCACGTTACTGTCTACTGTTATCCACTTGTAAGTATCGGAGGTGTGACGCCAGTCACAGACTACTTTTGAATCCTGTAAGAAGAGTTCAAGAACGACTACCAGGAGTAGAGTCTCGGGTGTCTACCTGGACCTACACAGGAGGAAACAGGAGGTATACGAGGGGTCGTCTTTGTTGTACGTGTGTGTTTACGTGTTTGCGATAGGGTACGTCTCGAGGGTAATCGTGAAGTCCGTTTTTCTTTTGTGGACTTGCTTTTCCTGCTTGACAAACTGACACGAAGGGTTCCAAAGGGACGGTTATTTCTGACGGTGGTCCTGAAGAGACCACCAGGTCACCGATTCTGAGACGCGAGGGTTACGTCCCTGGGTCCAAGATAGGGACCAGTTCCTTGATCTAGGGTGTATGACGGGGATTCTGGGTAGAGTCGGTTTATTTTTATTTATAATTTTTTTTTGACGGGGAGGGGGTAAAAGGGGTAAAGGTTTTAGGGGGTCATCTGAGGTCTTCGGGTCGGAGGTTCTACTGTTTAGATGGGGAGTCTTGACGACGGATAAGGTCACGTGGGAAGTTCTCGGAGCGAAGGACGTAAGTCCCGAGAGACTCCACTGGTCGTCGTGTCGGTCGGTCGGTGTATAAGTAACGAGTAGTAGACGGGTAGATCGGTCAATAGGTGTGAATGGACAACTAGGTCGGTATATAGTTGATTGACTGGTTAAATAGACAGACAGAAGACAGAATACTTCTAAATAACTTCCCCACTACCTCCGTCCCCTACCCCACCCGTAGACGGAATTTTTCTCAATACCCTTACCCCTTTACTCTACGACAACGAAGTGTCCATATCTCAGAAAAAATAAAGAAAAATATCAAAAATAACCTCCTATTAACGAAATGTTATAACACCACCAGAGACGGTATGTAGTCGTACTTATTCAGTATTAATATGTATATGATATGTGTTAATACGTATATATATATTGGGGAGGGACAACTCGGAGGTAGAGAGACGAGGTAGAGAGATTCATCAGTGTCTCACGGTCTGACCCGAGGGACATAGTATATCGTCGAAGAACGATCAATAGATATAATGTGTACTATAACATATATACAGTTACGATACCGTATCTCAAAATCCAAACGTTTTATTTTTTCAAGACGTCTACACAACGTGTCGTTCCATTTACATAAATTGTGATGGTTTCTTGACATGTGTTATTTTTCAATCCCACTTTTAAAAGTACAACACACTAAAATTTGGTGTTAAATTCTGTTTAAAATAGGACTTTTCTTGGCGTCGGGGAGAGATACTGGGCCTTCCTGTGAAACAGGAGAGAGAGGGAGACACCCTCTGACTTTTGTTATTGACACCGGAGTCCCAGAAATACAGAGACTACTCACAGGGTTGAGACTGTCTTATATACCTCTATTCTCTTCGACTTCGTCCTTTGGTTGTTTCCGTCTCACCTATGTCTCTACTGTCCTCGACTCCCTTTTCCCCTCTCACCTCCAACGTCCTCTGTGAAGAGTGTCTACTATAGAGTCCCGTTTTACAGTGATCCCCTGGTCCTCATTTCTCTACAAGTACAGATCGTCAGCACTGGTTGAGAAATACTGGGGTACCTGATATGTCAGGTACCTTAAGAGGTTCGGTCTTATGACCTCACCCACTGGTAGGGGAAGAGGTCCTCTAGAAGGGTTGGTTCCCTAGTTTGGGTCCAGAGAGTGTAACGTTCGCCTAAGAAATGGTTCGACTCGGTGGTTCCTTCCGGTTTCTCTACAAGTGTCGTACCGTTTCTTCACACTTAGACCTCCTTCTCCGGAATCACTCCTACTTCCTCTTAAGGTGGAAATGAGTCCCTTCCTCCCCTCCAACCCTAACGGTGGACACAGGTCAATTTTCTTTAGGTTTTAATATATCATGTACCGTTCTGGGCATTTTTACAGGTGTGAGAATAGGGTGAGGGTCTTTAAAGAGGGTTCCCTCATTCAATTGTCTTGATTGTTCTCTGTATGTACTTATATTATAAACGTAGTAATAGATTTGGTAGTGACTTTTACCTTCTTAAACTCAACGTTTTTATACTCTTCATAAACAACTTACGACCATCTCTTTAAGTCACCTGATGATGTTCTCGAAAATTTTCCTAGGGAGTCTTACAATACACTAGAGTACCGTTTTACCGACATCGTTCGTAACTTTTCCTTTCCCTTTTCTGTTTAATCATATATGTGATACTAATTTTCGTATATTCTACCCAAACGTCACCCTATTTCTGAACTCCCGTTATGTGCTCTTTCTTTAAATTGGTTCCACCCTTTTAGTATCTACTGAAATGAGGTTTATACAGAATTTACAAAATCAACGTTTCTATAATAAAAATTTTAGATTTTTGTCGTGTTCGATCGGGTGTCTAATAAATTCACCTAACTAGTAGACTTCCTAATAACTGGTCTCAGTTCTCCTTTTCCCTGAGTCTATGAGGACAGGTTTGACTGATCTACCTCAAGTAGAGGGTTTTCGTATCCCATTCCGACAACTGGAGTGACTCTATGTCATCTATACCACCAACTTCGGAGTCCAGGGTTCAATGTCAAGACCAAGATGGTAGGTGAGACAATACCACACTAGAACTTCTTCATTAACTTCGAGAACCTCGAGACCAAGGAATAGACGTCACTGTCTTATTGTTGATAGTGATCTCAATAATAATTCAGTTGACTCTATGACGTGTCGCACGTCGTTACAGATTCACAGTCGATGTCTAATTTACTGAATTTCGGTTTTTACACCACTCACTTGTTTTACTCCCACCCCCTTCCAATTCCCAGACTCGTTACCCGTCTTGAATCTCTCAGAGGACGGATTTCTACTTCTACTGATCGATTAGAAGTACACACCCCATTTATCCCCATTATGTTCGAGACGTTTGGAACCCTTGGGACTGAAGAGTTTCTGAACCCCGGTCAAAGGGCGGAAACAGGTTCATCGACGTATTGAAATTCGTTTAGGGAATTGGAAAAACAAGTAGTCAGGGGTACAGAAATAATCACACAAGTAAGTAAATTATTTAGAAATCGGCTTATGAACCGTACACGTCGCATGGCACGATCAACAAGACCACTAATTTAATCGGAGATTCTGTCAACTATTGAATCACTAGTTCTCGTGGCCTCGACCTCAATCTGTCTTGAGGTTTGAGATCCTAAACTCGGGTTTGAGAGAGTCAATGATCTACACACTGAAACTCTTTCTATGAGACTCGAAAGTACACGAGTAGACATTTTACCTCTTTTATTTCTAAAGATACAGTATCACACTAACACTGATACGTTCCCAAAGTACTTATAATTCAGAAAATCGTATTACGGACAACCCCTGGGTCGTGACCAAGGGGTCGATTACACTTTTGTAATCGTTAACACTTTTGTCTGTCGGGGGATGTTTGAGGGGGTTGAACGGGATATCCTGGAATGTCATCTCTGAGAAGAGATTTTCACGACTTTGACTCTATGTTCATTACAGAGAAAGAAGTTTATAAACTTCCGACAGACCATGTTTTCCCCGAAACTGTAAGATGTTTTATACTCTTAAGTCGGTTCTGGTTACTTACTTCTGAACAGGATGTCCGTCTGCTCCGGTCACGATTTCCCCCGATGGATTTATCTACCACTCAAGGGGTACTGACGTCTACGAGTCTCTGTGATGTGTCGTAGGAAGATTCTACAACACCTATTATAGACTCGTGACAGTACGACTTTATATACTGGAAACTTTCACTTTCAGTGAGTCGGCACAGGCTGAGAAACGTTGGGGTACCTGATATGTTAGGTACCTTAAGAGGTCCGGTCTTATGACCTCACCCATCGGAAAGGAAAGAGGTCCCCTAAAAAGGTTGGGTCCCTAGTTTGGTCCCAGAGGACGTAACGTCCACCTAAGAAATGGTGGACTCGATACTTTCGATACTTTCTTCGGGATTATACTGGGAATTCCAGTGAAAAAAAAAATGAAAAATAAAATATAACCTCATGTCAGTCAATTGTTACAACACTATCAAAGTCCACCTGTTGTTTCCTTGAGTCGGTATGTGTACGTACATAATTCCGGTAAAAGTTAGGACTTTAAGGTAATCATTAATAAAGACTAGTCCTTCTCGTCTCTTCGACGGTAACCGTCCCTCTCGAACTCAACTCGAACGTCCTAATTACCCTAAAATTATCTTACGTATCTTTGTAAAGGACGTCCCCCGTAACAGATACCTTTACGTAACTCCGGACCTCTTGTCTCATACCTGTCGACCCTACCTTCTAGTGTCCCGGGTGGATTCTCCTCTCGTTTCATGTTGTACGTTGTACCGGACACCAACGGGGTGAGGGGAGTGTTTCGTTCACGGTCTTCGACTGTTAGATACCTTTCCTAAGATGTCATAGGGTTCCACCACTCACCACAACCGTCACCACCACCACCAAATCAACGATCCATCACACGCTGAGAACACTGGGATACCTAGCATCGGGCGGTCCGAGGAGACAGGTACTCCTAAAGAGTCTATTTTCATGACCTCACCCAACGGTAAAGGAAGAGGTCGTCTAGAAGGGCGGGGTCCCTAACTTGGATGCAGAGGACGTGACGTCTAACTGAGATGACGACTCCGTGGTCCCTTCGGATGTCTTAGGGTTTCATCCTATGTTACCCCGTTATAATGGTGTGTGTGTCAGTGTAGTAACGGACTGTAAGATTTAGGTGTCGGGTGGTACCACTAGTAATCTGTGTCCGGACCCTGTCAGGGACTGACTCAGGTGACAACCCCCCGACGTATCAAAGAAAGTCCGACCCCAAAGTCAGGTTCCTTATGTTTCTCTTGATCTTGTATCGTTGACTAGGTTGGGATGAGACTTCTTTCTGTGTGGACCCCAGTCCGGGGTGTGGGTCCTGGGTATCGTGTCCCTTTTCACCCTTTATGTACCTTAGACCTCAGTCCTCCGGATCTAAGTTCAGGTACGGCCGGTCTATCGGAGGCTGTTTAATAAACTGGGGAGACTCTAGACACACGTACGATTGAGTGAAGTTAGTACAGACTGAGAAGCGCTGGGATACTTGGTATCGAACGGTCTGAGGAGAAGTGACCCTAAGAGGTCTGTTCTTACGACTCGACCCAACGACACGGGAGGAGGTCCCTTGGAAGGGTTTGGTCCTTAACTTGGGGGTCAGAGAATACGAAGGACGTTACCGACTACCTAGTAGGTATTTCACGTCTGGGATTGAGAGAGTCAACTAAGTTCTGCCTGACATACTTTTCACGACATGATTTAATGTATTTCCGGTTAACAAAGATATAATTGTAGAGAAAAAACCAACACGGTATCCGAGGTCGGACTTGAATACCGGTTTCTTTTAGTCTGAGACGGACTTAAGGAGGAAGACCCTAAGAGGCTAGAGTCCCGGGACGTTCCCGGGGACAAGACCCCCCGTAACGACCAGATGGACCACTGGAACGACCCATTGAGAGACTAGTAGGAGGAGTGTGTCCGGTCGGGGTGGGATGTGAGAGGGTACATGAAGAAGGACGCGGTGGAGAGGGACCACCTCGATGAGATATGGTGTCTGTAGCACGGGTCCTGGGACCGACTGGACCGGAGAGGTGTGGGGGCACGGTAGAGGAAGACCCCGACACGTCGGGTCTACATACAGAAGTAACAGGACCCGTAGAGTCTCACGACGGACGAGTGTCGGTACCGGATACTGGCGATGCGACGGTAGACGGTCGGGGACGTGATGAGGTGGGAGTACTCGACCGCCCGGACGTACCGGTACCACCCGGAGAGGACCGAGTACCCGTAGCAGTGTCGGTGGTGGGTAAGGAGGGAGTAGAAGTGGGACGGAAAGGGGTCCGCGGGTCAGTAGGGTGTGAAGGAGACGCTGTAAGACGGTCATGACTCTAACCGTTCACGACCCTTCGTGTCCTCACTCCAGAGACACTACTACCGGTGGCACCAGAAGTAGTACCAGGGGAAGAGAGACTAACAGTGGAGCATACGGGCGTAGGAGTCATGGTAGGACCGTTACCGGAGGTGGGACTCGGCGGCTTTCCAGAAGAGGTGAACATGAAGGGTGGACGAACACCAGAAGGAGAAGAAACCTTGCCGGTCGTAGTGGATATAGGCCGGGGCCCGTCCGAGGAGACAGTGGTACCTGGCGTAGGAGTCGGAGAAGATGTGCCAGTAGTGTGGGTACGACTTGGGGTAGTAGATGTGGGAAGCCTTGTTCCTCCACTGTTCTCGGAACACCGTACACCACTTCTCCGTCCAGGGGAGTGGGACTTTTCTGAGTCCCCAACAGACAAGTGAGTGAGTGACGACGAGGAGGGTCGGGGGTCTACGGTTAAATCTTGGGTCGACTGGTCTTTGGCACACCCCCCCCGGCCCCCCACCACACACGTCAGTGTGAGTCAGTGAGTCAGTATAGACTGAGAAACGTTGGGGTACCTGACATCGGACGCTCCGAGTAGACAGGTACCTTAAAAGGTCAGTTCTTATGATATCACCCAACGGTAAAGGAGGAGGTCTTCTAGAAGGGTTGGGTTCCTAGGTTAAGTGCAGAGAACACAGAGGAATTAGTCGTCTACCCAAGAAATAGTGACGTGGTGGACTTTTCGGGGTACGTCGTAGAGTTTCCCTAATCCGAAGGACTTTCTTTCCCAACTGTAATTTTGTCTCTCTTTAGCGCTTGAATGGAAGAGAGGGTCTGAGTGAGAGTTTCTTACTCAATACTCCCGTTCCGTCTTACCCTTCCTTATGACGGATACCCCTTCTTATGACTTGTAGAAGATCCAACAAGACCTAGGGACTTGTTCCACTAACAGTACCGATGTGGTCAGTAGTCTCCAGGTACAGTCAGTACTTCCGTGTACAGATACTTGCACTGTAGGTTGATTCACTGGGTGGATCTCCGGTACCTCAAATGGAACGGGAAGTAGCGGAAAGAGGGTCTTTGTGTGACGTTAGAATACGGGACCTACGGAAAATCTTCTCTCCCTTGACAATAGGGGAGTTTTATAAGGTGTACTTACAAGGAAGGACGGACAGGGTTAGGAACTAAAGACTGTAGTAGGAATTGACTACTATTCTACAGGTTGACAGTTCTCGTAGAGGGGTAACAGGGGACAAGAAGAGGGTTGGACATGGTAGTCGAACTAAGGTCTGGAGGAAGTATACGGGGAGTCTGGTATACTTCGGGACTCCGGTGCGACCTACCCTTAACCTTTCACCCGTGAATTGTCAGTTACACCGGTAGGTCGTAACCTGGGAGGAAGTAACAATCTTCTTAGGAAGTGAAATCTTCAGACCGTCCCTCTTTTTGATGGAGGAAGACTCTCGACTCTAATCAAAAATTGGGGGGTGGGTCCGTGTACTGGACAAAGGTGGTTAACCTCCGTGGTAACGGATTGAAACTGGTTCCGAGGTCGTGGGTGTTTTCCGTCTGTCGTCGGGGAGAGAGACTTTTGTTGTTTCTTAAGACGTCGACTTCTTCGTTCAACGACGACATCTTCACCGTAGACCAGAGAGTACTGTTGTAGTTAACAAAGGAGTTGACTGGTCGAGTACAAACCCTCAATGAGGACCAATTTCTAACTAAATAAGAAGCCTCCACAAAGACCTTCCGAAGGACCTTATTCACTGAACTACATCACAAAGGTTGGAAGGAGTGTAGTACCGTGTGTATCTTTCACGAGTATAAAGTCCCGTTTGCCTTCCCCTAAACCTCCGTAGATCTTTCCTGAACGGGAACCTCCTCCCGTACCGTTGGGTGAGGGTATAAGAACGGACCTCTTAGGGTACCTGTCTCCTCGGACCGTCCGACGTGAGGTATCCCAGTGTACCTCAGTCTGTCCTGACTTCTTTGTCGTACGTGTGTCTTTCCTGAACTATCTTTTTTTTTAAGTTACGTGGGAGAAAAATGATATATTAATAACCCTTTTGTTTTATATATTATTATATCTTCAAAAATTTATGTCCAAAATGCATTCCGAAGGTTCATTTTATAAATTTGTAAATATTCCTCGAACGAAGACACTTGTATTAAAAAACAAAACAAAACAAAAATAAAAAATTATATTAAAATAAATAAAATTAACCTCCAATTAATGAAATGTTATAACATAACCAAAACGGTATGTAGTTGTACTTAGGCGGTGTCCATATGTGCACAAGGGGTAGGACTTGGGGGGAGGGAGGAGGGAAGGGTATGGTAGGGAGACCCAGTAGAGTCATTAAAAATATAATCCAAAACACGAACTTTTTACTGATTTGTGGAGGACTAGTTTTAAAAAATAAATAAAAATCAACTTGATATCAATTGGAGAACTAGTTCGGAAATCTTATAATTAAAGAATTTTATTGATACAAGTAGTACTTGCTTTTGACGAGTGTCTTCACCTACTATTTTTTTACGTTTTGTAAAAAGTTTCAGTAAATTTTAAAACGTCATCATCTTTAATATGGATTTATATATAAATATAAATGATCGAGAAAGAAAAGAAAATAAATGTTCCCATTAGAACTTTTAAGAATGACTATTACTTTTTCTTAAAGTATAGGCCTGGACACACTCCAGGAGGACGGCCGGCGGTTCCGAGGGAGCCCGGACGCGGCGCCGTCGGCGTCCTTCCATCTTTTTTTTTTTCTTAAAGTATAGGTTAGTATGAAAATTCGTGTGGTTGTAAAAGAAGAAACTACAGTCATAAAATACAGATTAGTCGTTCTTTAGATTTAGAAAAGGGTTACACAAATACACTGAATGAGGAGAAGTAATTGACCCACCATAACTTCAATAGATAGCGGTCACCAAGCCTCTTCCGCTACCGTGGGGTGAGGTCATAAGAACGAACCTTTTAGGGTACCTGTCTCCTCGGACCACCCGACGTCAGGTACCCCAGCGCTTCTCAACCTGTGCTGACTCGCTGAAGTGAAAGTGAAAAGTGAAAGCGAGTAACCTCTTCCTTTACCGCTGGGTGAGGTCATAAGAACGGACCTCTTAGAGTCCCTGTCCCCTCGGACCACCCTACGCTGGAGATACCTCAGCGTGTCTCAGCCTGTTCTGACTTCACTGAATTGTCATCGTCATAACGGTCACCAATTCTGAAGGGTTGGGTCCCTAACTTGGGTTCAGAGGGTGTAACGTCCGCCTAAGAAATTGTCGACTCGGTGTTCCCTTCGGGGGTTCTAGGATATGAAGTACGACTTAGATAGACAAGGAGTATTACTTACTGACAAAAATAATATTCTGTTAAATTTTAAAGATAATATTAAATGAAGAGTATATTCTTATTAAAGTGGTAAGTAGAAATAAGTATAAATACATTATGTTTATAAAAATAATAATAATAAAAGTAGATCCAAACGAGAGTGAAGGAAATATTTATAAATGTAAGTTTAGTTACTTTCACAAAACTAAAGAATGAAAAAGTAACTTTGTGAGTTTTGTACAGAAGTTTAAAGTTAATTTTACTTTATAAACGTCTTTTCCGTTACCGTTGGGTGAGGTCATGAGAACGGACCTTTTAGGGTACCCGTCTCCTCGGACCATCCGACGTCAGGTACCCCAGTGATTCTCAGTATGTGCTGATTTTGTTGAATCGTGGTCGTCGTTGTCTCACTTATATGGTTACCTATTAGTTATTTTTCCACTAGTTGGAATGATCTTTAGTCACTGTTCACGACGACCCTTTTAACCAGTTGGTGAACATTTTTTTACTTTGATCTTGTGAAAGATTGTGGTATGTGTTTTTATTTGAGTTTTACCTAATTTCTAGATTTGCATTCTGGTCTCTGATATTTTGAGGATCTTCTCTCGTATCCGTTTTGTGAGAGGTCGTATGTAGTGTCGTCCTAGGAGATACTGGGTGGAGGGTCTTATAACCTTTATTTTCGTTTTTATTTGTTTACCCTGGATTAATTTGAACTTTCGAAGACGTGTTGTTTCCTTTGATATTCGTTCCACTTTTCTGTCGGAATTCTTACCCTCTTTTATTATCGTTTACTTCGTTGACTGTTTGTTGATTAGAGTTTTTATATGTTCGTTGAGGATGTCGAGTTAAGGTCTTTTTATTTACTGGGTTAGTCTTTTACCCGGTTTCTTGATTTATCTGTAAAGAGGTTTTTTCTGTATGTCTACCGATTGTTTGTGTACTTTTCTACGAGTTGTAGTGAGTAATAGTCTCTTTACGTTTAGTTTTGGTGTTACTCCATGGTAAAGTGTGGTCAGTCTTACCGACATTAGGTTTTCAGATGTTCGTTATTTACGACCTCTCCCACACCTCTTTTCCGTTGGGAGAATGTGACAACCACCCTTACGTTTGATCATGTCGGTGATACCTCTTGTCACACCTCTAAGGAAATTTTTAACGTTTACCTTGATGGAATACTGGGTCGTTAGGATGACGAACCGTATGTGTGCCTCCTTTGGTCTTGACTTTCTCTGTGCACATGGGGTCACAAGTAACGTCGTGACAAATATTATCGGTCCTGTACCTTTGTTGGATCTACAGGTAGTCGTCTACTTACTTATTCTTTCGACACCATGTATATGTGTTACCTCATAATGAGTCGGCAATTTTTCTTAAGTAAACTTAGTCAAGACTACTCTACCTACTTTGACCTCGGCTAATATGTCTCACTTCATTCGGTCTTTCTTTTTGTGGTTATGTCATCTGATTACGTATATATACCTTAAATCTTTCTACCATTACTATTGGGACATACGTTCTGTCGTTTTCTCTGTGTCTACATATCTTGTCAGAAGACCTGAAACACCCTCTCTCTCTCCCATCCTACTAAACCCTCTTACCGTGACTTTGTACATATTATAGTATATACTTTGCTTAGCGGTCAGGTCCAAGCTACGTCCTATGTCCTACGAACCCTGACCACGTGACCCTACTGGGTCTCCCTACCATGCCCCTCCATCCTCCCTCCCCCCAAGTCCTACACCTTGTGCACATATGGACATCGCCTATGTACAACTACATACCGTTTTGGTTATGTAATAACATTTCATTTTTATTATTATTATTATTGTTTTATTTTATTTTACAAATTTTTTTTCTTTAGTTACTATATATTTTACTTATCTTAGGCGAAATGTGGTTGTCTTACTCCTTTACAACGGTCACATTGTGACTGTATTGAAAACCTTTTCGTCGAATTATTGATCGTTTCGATTCATAGTCCGCAGTAAAACCCCCCGAGGTTTTAGTGACATCTACCACTGACGTCGGTACTTTAATTTTCTACGAATGAGAAACCTTCCTTTCAATACTGGTTGGATCTGTCGTATAAGTTTTCGTCTCTGTAATGAAACGGTTGTTTCCAGGCAGATCAGTTCCGATACCAAAAAGGTCATCAGTACATACCTACACTCTCAACTTGACACTTCTTTCGACTCGCGGTTTCTTAACTACGAAAGCTTGACACCACAACCTCTTCTGAGAACTCTCAGGGAACCTGACGTTCCTCTAGCTTGGTCGGGTAAGATTTCCTCTAGTCAGGACCCACAAGTAACCTTCCTTACTACGATTTCGACTTTGAGGTTATGAAACCGGTGGAGTACGCTTCTCAACTGAGTAACCTTTTCTGAGACTACGACCCTCCTTAACCCCCGTTCTCCTCTTCGTCTGTTGTCTCCTACTCTACCGACCTACCGCTGAGGTACCTGTACTCAAACTCACTTGAGGCCCTCAACCACTACCTGTCCCTCCGGACCGTACGACGTTAAGTACCCCAGAGTTTCTCAGCCTGTGTTCACTCGCTGACTTGACTGACTTGACTTTCGATTCATAGAAAACATCTTTGATCTTATTCCTTTAATTAACGTAACGACAAATATTCACCCCCTTTTCATCCTTTTCTAGTTCCTAGAAAGGTGATCTCTTTACCTTATTTAATTAGATGAGTACATTAACTTTATAATATGTTGTTAATATTACTTCTCGATTCAAAAGGACAAATTTTTTTTACTTTATAAACTTAACTTAGTTTAGGGGGTAAGGATAAAAAAATTATTTACCACCCAAATATTGATATATACAAGGACGCAATAGTTTACGTAAAGACTATCTCCTCTTGAAAAAAGTGGATCTCCTACTTTTAGTTTAGGACGAATATTGTAATGTGTACACTACTGAACTCACTAAAAACGGTATACGATTGAGGGGATAGGTATATAAAGATTAGAAAAAAGAGGAGGTAAAGGACATATAAAAGTCACGGTCCGTGTAAGTTTGTGTAAGAATGGTATTGTGTTGTAGACCATGAAATGAGACCCAACTTTACGACTCTCTATACCGTGATACCTATCTTCCGTGTAAGGACCTTCAGTAAGGACGTAGTCCTGTTGATGGTTATTGAATTGATATGAGTTTTCGTTGACATTTGTTGTATCTAGGTTTGTGATAGTAGGATGGTTTGAGTTAGATGGGGGTTGCGTTGAAACGGAATCTAGATTTTAATAGGTAACTGTAAAGTTGTCATGTGTAGTGTTCCCCTTTGACCCGACTCCTTCAGTATCTCCTCTCTCTGTCTTCAGTGTTGTCTAATTTATTTTAATTTAAAAATTTTTTTCTTCTTCTTCAATGTCTTGAAAGGACCACCAGGTTACCGATTCTGAGACACGAAGGTTACGTCCCCTGGGCCCAAGTTAGAGACCAGTTCCTTGATCTAGGAGGTACGACGTTGATTCTGACCCCTGTCGGTTTATTTATTTATAAAAAAATTTTTTTCTCCTTCTTCAATGTTGTCTAACGTCAATTTTATATAGTGATACATTAAAAACATTTTTATATACTGGTCTCCTTGTGTTAACGATCTTAAAAGACCGGGAAAATTCCTTAGATACGTTCACCTACCATTCGTAGTGTCATTCAGAGGGAGGTTCAAATTCGAAGTGTCACATAGAAGGAGATTCATCTGTGACAACAATATGATTAACGTGTTCTACTCCTTTGTTTTGAGTCTCTACAACTTGTCGAAAGGGATCCATTGTGTCGATCTCTTATTGTGTGAACTCGAAAGTTGTGATGTCGGGTATAAAAATGAGACATGTCCTAATTAAGAGGGAGACTATTACACTCAAATCTCTTTCATCCTGCTACCCTTGTCTGTTCCTCCCCTCGAGAGACCGTCAGGTCACCAATCCTAAGGTACAAAAGTGACGGGACCGTGACCAAACCAGGTCTAAGTCATACAAAAGAGACCCGTCCCTATCTTTAAGTGGAAAGAACAGAACGGAGTCTCAATGTGGTTGAGATCGTCACACGGTAGTGAATTAAGGGTCCGCAGAACGAGTAGGGTGGTTCGATATCCTGTGGTGTACTGGGCAGTATAAGTACTCTGATACGACTGTCATGGACCTTTCTTCGTTTGCCCTCCGTACCATCTATATGTAAGTGTGGTCTCCCGTCCTCTATTCTGCACAGTGGGTCACTTCTAACAGACCCCTACAGTCACAATCAGCGAACCAGCATAGGCTGAGAAACACTCGGGTTCCTCGTATCGGGTGGTCAGAGGAGACAGGTACCACGAAGAAGCCCGTTCTTATGACCCCACCCAACGGTAAAGAAGGAAGTCCTCTAGAAGGGTTGGGTCCCTGACTTAGGTCCAGAAGGATTAAGAAATGATAGACTCGGTGGTCCCTTGGGTGACACCTTTACAGTTTTGTAGAGGAGTTTATAATTCCTGTTCGACGGAATGCAAAAAGAGAGATGTCATTCTTCTTCTGGAGGACTCCTAGAGCCTGACCCCTTTGTTGCATATCAAGTATACCTACACGACGAAGTTTGATGAATCGTCTATAGAATGTCAGCCTCGTACTTTTCCGAGAGATCGACCAGGTCCGGTGTCAAGACGGGAAACCTGGAAGACTTGATGAGTCGTCTGAGATTCTTCGAGGTGCCGTCACCGTCACCTGAGACACGATTCAGGTTCTCCGTTTGGGTGTAAACTCTTGGTTCCGAACGGGAAACCTCGTTTATTAATAGCGTTTTATCAAGAGTCCGAGGAATATCCGTTTTGACATATGACTTGTGGAGTGGTGATTTGTTCACTGAGAACTTGACGTACGAGTCTTATCTAACCTACTTTAACAGTAGGTTCTGTTCCTTGGAGAGTCTTTGACTCTGTTTTGTCGATTTACATAGAACCTTCTCGATGTAAAACATGTAATCCGTTTTTGATTTCTTTAGACTTACTTCACAGTTAGAATCAAGGATCATAACCAAGTGATTAAGACTGTCTACACAGTATGATCAAATTCTACAATTTTTATGTTCATTGGTCTAAACCACATAAACTCTTAGTACACATAATAAATCGAGGTAGGGCTGAGAATCAGGTAAAGGAACGGGATCTTTAAGCTGACGAGAGTTGACCTGGTATTTTGTTGTTTTTGAGAGAGTCTCCCGTAAACCGTTATTCAAGACTTTTGAGTTTTTTACACGGATATAAAACTAAGTCGTTAAAATAAAGATCTTCAAATACTAGTCTTCTTATATTTTCATGTGTTCATATTACTGTAGATAAGTCGTTATTCAAGTCAAGTCAAGTCAGCGAGTCAGCACAGACCGAGAATCGTTGGGGTACCTAACGTCGTGCGGTCCGGAGGGACAGGTAGTGATTGAGGGCCTAAATGAGTTTGAGTACAGGTAACTCAGCCACTACGGTAGGTTGGTAGAGTAGGAGGCAGCAGGGGAAGAGGAGAGCGGAAGTCAAAAAGGGTCGTAGTCCCAGAAAAGTTTACTCAGTCGAGAAGAGTAGTCCACCGGTTTCATAACCTCAAAGTCGAAGTTGAAGTCAGGAAGGTTACTTGTGGGTCCTGACTAGAGGAAATCCTACCTGACCAAACTAGAGGAACGTCAGGTTCCCTGAGAGTTCTCAGAAGAGGTTGTAGTGTCAAGTTTTCTTAGTTAAGAAGCCGCTAGTCGAAAGAGATATTGTTTTGTTAATTTTGATAAGAGACGGAACAAAGGTGGGTTCAGTCTAGAGGGTGGACCTCATTTCCGCAAATACATCATCGTCTCCGTTGACTGTTCTTTCTCTTTCCAAACGTCACTCCTCAGACCCTCCTTTTTTTCGTGACAGAGGTCTTTAATATCGGGGTCCTTCCCCGGGATTCGGAGTCCTTTCTGGTCTTCACGAGTTTGTACCGTGCTCTACCCGTGTCAGTGGAAGTGAGGAGAATCGTTGGGGTACCTAGGGTCGGAGGTGGGTTACGTACAGAAAGGTCAAAACATGGATTCTTGTTCAGTCTAATCCCGGTTTTCTCGTCCGACGTCTTCGGTTCGAGACTCGTTGTCACGTGAGCTCGACCCGTCCGATCCCTGGGGTTGTGTGGTGAGTCTCGACCCCGAAGAAAGAGTGAGAAGGAACTTTCGGAGGTTCCTAGTCCCGGAGGCTTTTACTCTCCTCCAGTTCCTGAGGTCTCCATAAAGAAGTGTTCGGCGGAGTAACGGGGACACTGGAGGAACAAGGACTCTCACATCTGCTTTCCCAACTTGTACCCTCACTGTTGGCACATCTTCTCCCGTTCCTAGACCAGGAGCCGGACCCTCCTCGGACGGGGGTCGGAGTACATCCGTTACCAAGGCCAGGGTTTTTTCTCGTACTGGTGTTTATCCACCCTCCTTGTCCATCTCTTCTGAGAAGCTGCAGGGACTCTACAGCGTTGGGGTTCCTACCACTGTTCTTATGTCCGTATCCTGTGATACTAGTCACTCTTCCCACAGTCCTATTTCCGATACCACTACCGTTCTAACGGGTGAAGTGGGGTCTTCCACGATCGCGACCGGTCAGAGTCGTGTCCGTCCTACAGTGTGTCCTTCACCACCTACCACAACCATGGCACCTTCCCGTTTCACTTCTACTCCTACCTCACTCACCACGGCCACTACTACGGGTACTCTATCGTCCGTTGGTGGTCCGTGTGTGTCCGAGGGCCCAAGTAGTCCCACGATATTACGTCGCCGGCCGTCTACCGTCGTATCGCCAGTATCCGGTACCGTCACTCGTCCGGTGTAAGTCGCTACGGTTTGTCACTCTTCTTTATGTCGACCCATTTCGTCGACCGACCGTCCTACCACCCCGTCCTCCTCTCCTCCAGCCGGTCGTAGGACCCCTGGTGTCAGCACCACATCTCGTAGAGGTTGGGCCTCTTCACCGCGTCCTTCTTCATGTACCCGCTCACGTCCCGTCGCAGTCGGTCCCACTCCTCCTACTAGTCGCTCAACGGGTCGTCCCACTGGTCCATCTGGTTTTCGTGGGGGGTCTTGTCTCCCGGGGCCTCCCTTGGCATTGGACTCTTGGGGTCGTTTTGCTTAAGTCAGTGACGACACGGTAACGGTGGAGAGTACAGGGGTCCCGGTCTGACCTTCCCCCTCACTTCCCCCGTCGGGCCGTTGCTGTCTCCGGGGTCGACGTCGTCCCTTCCGTACACCTATCCAGGTGTTCTGGGAGGGTCCCCAGTCCTCACCTATATAGTCGTGGACCCGCCGACTGTAACGGGGAGTCCTGTCTTCCTGTCTTTGGTCCCTTCAACTCCCACTACCGTCAGGGAGGAACTCCGACCTTGACCTTTCTGTGTCTCCTAACCGAGGTGAGTGGTTCAAGACCCAAGACCTTCGTTTCTCTACCCTGTCTCTCTTGTAGAGGGAGAACCCTTTCGTCATCTCCTGTACCCGTCTTTCGTCCCACGTATCTGTCTCATTTATTTCGACCGTCTTCCTCTGCCCCTCTTTTTACCTAGGTCGTCCTCCGTCCCGACCTCACTCTCGTTCTCGCCCTCTCTCTTTCTGTTTTCCTAGTTCCGAAGTCTCTCTTCCGTCCACCCCGAAAATGGACGAGGACTCAGGAGTACCGGGGTCCAGTCGGGAGGGACGTCGGGTCCTCCCTTCGAGTCAGGGGGTCTCGGACTAAGGGTCTCCTCTCCACCCCTACCTTTGATAGTCCCCTCCGACTTCTCCCCCTCTCCCTGGACAGACTACTGCCCCTTGTTCCCTCGTCGCCGATTCGGAGAGATTAAGGGACGTCAGTCCGGACCCTCGACCTCAGGTGTGGGGTTCCTGTTTTGTCTACGGTGTTCCGTTTCCTCAGACCCAACATAGGTCGGTCCTATGTTCAGACCAGGGACCAGGACTTCGATTTAGAAGAAACCTCTAGTGGTTAGGCTGTAACAGGGAGTCGGTCCGGACTTACTTCGGCCCAAGTCTTTAGAACACAAGGTCGAGGGGTCGGTCCCAGATGGACGACTTGACGGGTCGAGTGACGGGGTCCCCGACGGGAGACGGTGACGGTGTTACTCGGGGATCCGAAGGAGAAAGGTCACGGATCTTTGTCCCTGTCGTGAAAGAGTTTTAGGAAGACATTCTGTCACGATTAGTAAGTTTCTGTTCTTTGACGATTTTATCATTGTCCAGACTGAAGACGAACTTGAAAGGTTGGGTGGGGTCCATAGTTGTACCAGGGGTCCATGACTCCTTCTTCAATCTTTCTCCTTTGTCTAGAGTCGACCTTATTACAGTGGTTGTCGCCCCCTCCCCCCATTGTGTTCACTGATCTCTCCTACGGAGTTTGGGATCACCGAGTTTCTCATTCCTGGTCTCTCTTTAAGGTCAGGAACCTTTCTATACATAGTGTGTTGGTTCTTTCTTCGAAGGAAACGGTGACCAAGTAGAGGACAAATTTCAACACACACACACACATACACACGTGCGAGTCAATAAGTCAGTACTGACTGAAAATATGGAGGTACCTGATACCTGAAGGTCCGACGAGACAGGTCCCATGAAAGGTCCGTTCTTAAGACCTGACCCAACACTAGTGGAGGAGGTACCACTATCGAGTGTCACTTGTTACAGCCTAACCACTAGAGGTTTCTTCTAAATCGAAGTCCTGGTCCCTGGTCTGAACTAGTGAGCTCTCAAAACGCGTCGTCTCAAAATAATTTCATATTTTTCTCTGTCTCTTTCGAAGACTGTCTGTAGTCTTTCCCCTGTCTCTCACGGGGAGATCAGAATCGTTCTCTCGATATATTAAAAAGTTAACCAATAATGTCATTTAGTCTTCTTACAGAGTTCCAACATTTCCAGAATGGTCTGGTTGGGGGTGTTATATGTAAAATTCCATTGTCCTAATCAGTCTTCCAAGAGTTCTTTCTCTTTGTACAGGAGGTCGTCCTATGTAACAATGCATTATGAATCATGTCTGAAATTTGACTCAACAACACATTAGAAATTGAGACCCGAATTTCTTTTTTTTTTTCTTTTGTAAAAGCTACTGATTCTGATTCCTTACATCTTTTTTTACAAACAGGAAAGGAGGAGGAGTTCTCGGGGTCTGGGGAAAGAGGAGGAGCCCCTGGGGCCCGAAGAATAGTTGGATGGATTCTTAACTAAGAGAGTTACCATCGAGTCGGCCCATTTCTTAAGGGGACGTTGCGTCTTCTGGGGTCAAACTAAGGACCCAGTCCTTCTAGGGGACCTCTTCCTTTACCGTTGGGTGACATCATAAGAACGGACCTCTTAGGGGTACCTGTGTCCTCGGAACACCCGACGTCAGGTATCCCAGTGTTTCTTAGCCTGTGCTGACTCCCTGAGTCGTGTCGTGTCGTCTCAAGATACTTTAGGAGGATTAAGTTCCGTCAGAGAACATAAACCCAAAAAAGATAAAATCCAACGTTATCCAAATAAATAATTTTTAAGTCCCAAAGGGATCACCGTGTCCTCTATTCTCAGCGGACGGTTACGTCCCCTGTATCCAAGTTATCCAGACCCTTCTAGGGTATACGACACCTCGTTGATTTGGACACGGGGTGTTTATGACTCGGACTCACATAAGGTCGATGACTTCACATAAGTCGGACTCACATAAAGTCGAGGAGTTGTTCTCTTCGGTGACGTTTCTCTTCGGGAGTGTGGTCTTGCTTCTCATCGGGGACAACGGCGTTGATCTCTTTCGACTCGTTTGGTTGTTTCTGGGTCCCGTCGGTTTTTATATATATAATTTTTATTAAAAACATTTTTTATTTATTTTCTGTTCGTAAACAAATTTTTTTTAAGTTCTGAAGAAACCACCAGGGTCCCGATTGTCAGACGGGACGTTACGACTTTTGAGCTATCGACCATCCCCTTGATTCTAGGGTGTACGGTGCGTCACTCCGGTTTTATATAAAATTTTTTTTTAAAAAAAGTTTGTTGAATTCATCTATTAGGTGGGAGTACCTTCCCTTCGTATTAGGGGTGAGAAATTCACACTCGACATGTATCTCGAAAGACCTTTCTTCGTCATTTTTGTCATTGAAATGTCTCATCGGACCTTTTGTGGTGAAGTACTAGTTCCAGTTGTAGTCATCACACTTTAGTCCACTATCACACGTGGAAACTAGACTACACTACCCTTTCCGTTTAGTGGAGAACCGAAAGGAGGATTTTGGGTATTAAGGTCAGAGGAGTAGTCTTTTAAAGTTATGTCCTTGTCTGATGTTTTATAGAGTGGTCATGAGGAGTTTCGACAGTTCCAGTAAGTTTTGTTCCTTCGAGACTCTTTGATTTCTCTGTATTGTCGATTTACATGACACCATAGGACCTTCTCCATTTTCCTGTAATCTGTTTTTGATTTTATTTTATACCTAGCATCCATTATTATTACATAGTGTCAATCAAATGGTTAACACTGTTTACATAGTATGATTAAATTCTACAATGATTATGTCCTTTGGTCTTCACCCCACATACTCTAACGTTAAAAAGACAGTTAGATTTTGAAACGTTAAAAAGACAGTTAATAAAACCTTAAAAAGACAGTTGGATTTTGATAAGACAGTTGGATTTTCTTTGAAAAATAAAAATTTTCAACTAAATAACTGTACCTTTTTATAAGTGTTACATAATAATCGACTATTTTTCGTTTCATTTTTTGTCGTTTAACAGGTATATTTTATGTATAAGACCATTTATTTATCTATCAATTCCATCTGTGTGTTATTTCATAATTGTTACTATGCGAAACCTACTTTACAGGAACCTCGCGTATTGAATGTATTGAAAACGAACACTAAAATAATTCATACAAAAACTGGGTGACTATTGTGTTATTATTTTTAGTATATACTTTGTAATTTTCTTTTTCTACTTTACAAAATTGTATAAAACCATAATAATTCATAGACTAAATAAAAGTTGGTAAATACGGATGAATACGGAAACCCTTACAAAGAAAAATAGTTATCAAATTAAAAAATCAGTTGTTTACTTACAAAGACTATCACGTGTAAAAAGTTTGCACCCAGTATCTTTCCGACACTTATCTTGTGCATCCGACAAAAGTCTAAATGGTACAACTCGTACAGACATTAAAGGTTAAAATTTTTCAATGGTCATTTTTTGTAATTCCTCTACAATATCTCAGGGTAGTCACATAGTTTTTCCGTCTAAAAAAAAAAAAACTCATCGTCACATTTATGCCTTCGACAAGTTGACTCTAGTGTAGCGGGGGCACACCAGTTAGAGGTTTATCGGTGTAATATGTACCAGGGGAGAGACTCGACATACCCACTCCTCTACCAGCTTCCTTCCACGGAACTTCTAGAAGATGAACAAGTTTGACGTCAGGTGTCTCCTCTTTTGACTCTAGATCTTTTCGAGGAAATCAAGTGGGTTCTAGCAAGTCAACTCTCGCCTCGACTCGCGTGGACTGTCCTTCCTCGGGTGTGGGGAGTCCATCCTGTAAAGGTAGATCCGGGTGCCCATCCAGTCTGCTAAAGACGGTGTGGTCTAAGGGTGAGGACCTTATGTGGACGAACGATAAGGGACGGACTCTTGCAAAGAGGGGAAGAGTTCAAATACAGGACAGGCGGGAAGGTTTGGTTCGTGTCTGTCTGTGTCGAGGAGACTCTTCAGAGACGACGAAGAGGGCCTTTTTGATGTGGGGAGTTGTCGGAAGGTACGACACAGTAGAGTCTTGAATCACTGAATTTCGTTCTGCGTAAAATATTGAGTACCAAAGACTCAGTCTTTGGGCTCACGCTGGGCTCAGACACCGAGAGTGTTCTGACGTCAGTTCTACCGTTGGTCCGAGGGGAACAGGGTTCCGACGGGACCCTCTCCCCGACGAGGGTCGAGCACGGACCCGACAACCGTTCACAGTCCCCGAGTGACCGACCCCTGTGGTCAAGGAGTGCTAGCTACGGTCGAGTGAGGCACCTTCGATGGAGGGGAGACTCACCGGCTCAGTCCCTCACTACCTCTCTCACTCTCTCACTCGTTCTACTTTCAGTCGCCGAAAAACATTAGATTAGAACCTTCACTGTCGGTTAATGAAAACGACACGTGTTAGTCAATCTTAAACTCGGGAATCAAAATCGAGATTGTGCCGTTCCAATGTTTTTCTGACACTGTCACTAGCACGAGTGTAAGAGGGAGGCAGTGAGTGAGTCTCCTTTCCGTAGACGGGACAACACTCGGGGTACATCGTTCCTGGACTAGGCAGGTAAATGAGTTCTCCTCTCCTTTACTACTGTGTTCCCGGACCCGTGGTCCTCCACCCCACCGACCCCCGGTCGACGTCCCGTCGGAAAGTGTACGTACGACGAGACGATGTCACCTGTAACGGGCTCGTTACGCCTCAGGTCGGGACCCAATTCATTAGTGAAATGAATTTAGGGCAGTAGGCGGATCTCTTGGTCTGTAGTACTAATTAAGAAACGTGAACTCTTCCGACTCCGACTCTGTGTGTTATCCATACTGAACGGTTCCGGGGTAATCAGTCACTACTTCGGTTCTAGGTTTGGGTTCGGAGATTGGGGTTCACGTTCACCCATGGGGGCTCATTCACAGAAAAGATGGAATCGACGGACGGGACTGGTGAGAGGTTCAGTCTGAGAACCGGTGAGTGTTCGACACACTGAGACTGGAGAGTCTCTGATCCAAAAGAGTAGACATTTTGTTTCTGTTAGAGATGGAGTGTCCTAACAGCACTCTTAATTTATTATTATGTGGCACAGACCACATATTACGTTCAGTCGTAAACCGGTGTACTTAGTCCCCTCTACCTCTTTCACTCACTCAAGGGGTGGAGGTAAAGGTGGGATGAGACCTTTCTGTTATTTTAGTTTTGTTTTTTTTCGACGGGTTTTCTATGGCTCTACCTTCTTTCATACCCTGACTTCCTTTGCACGGAACCTTCAGAGGTGAAACTCACCTCTCCACACCCTCCGGGAGATGAGGTCGGACCTTCCGTCCTTCGTCCGAAAGAAGTAGTACAGGACACCGGAAAGAGTCTTGTTGTAAAAAAATAAGTCCACTTTTATCTTTATCCAACCAACGTCATAGATCTCACACATACCTACCTTCCTGTACTCCTCTCAGTCCCTCTCTCTTTTTCTTGACTTCTTATTATACTTTTTCTCTTTACCCTAGGTACTGACAGTCAGTTGGGGTGTTTCTAGTCTTCTACTTTGACCAGAGTTCAACGTCGACTTTTGTAATCCAATCTGGGTCCTTCTCCGAAGGAACGACACAGTCTTCCATTTCTTCCACGGACGTTTACGTCCTCTGGGGTCAAGCTAGGGACCCACCCTTCTAGGGGACCTCTTCCCTTACTGTTGGGTGAGGTCATAAGAACGGACCCTTTAGGGTACCTGTCTTCTCGGACTACCTGACGTCATGTACCCCAGCGTTTCTCAGTCTGTACTGACTCCCTGAATTGTGTGTCCAGATCTGGGACCTTTGATCTTGATATCACCGGAAGTGGGATGGTTAGTACTTTTTCGTGGATTCAGATCCTTTAGGTACATGGGACTTCGGGTCTGGAAGGACTTAAAGACCCCGACTTGAAACTGAAACACCCCTTTTACCCCTTCCCTTCTAGAGTGTCTTGAGACTCGAGGACTCTCTCTCGAACCCCGCCCTCTTCCGAGGAGTTGGGGGACTCTAGGAGAAGTCGAGGTGTTCAGATTCGTCACAGAACGTATTTAAGTGTATGTCGAATTATTAATTATCCATGAAAGAGGAGACCCAACGACACTTTCAAAATTGATCAAGGGGTCCCAGTCGTTTTCGAGAGAGTCTGACTCAGGGACCAGGGTGTTGGGGGTCTCGGAGTCGTTGTTATTACTGGAATTTACTCTTTTACTCTTGAAGAGGTGTTCATGTTACCATTAGTGTGGGTGTTATTACGGTGTTAACAAAAACAGGGAGTTGTAAATTTTTTTTCTTTCTTGTGTCCCTTGATATGGGTCATAAAACGTTATGGGATATCCCCTTCTCTTAGACCTTTTCTATATGCACACATATATATACACACACATACACATATATATACACACACACACGCACACACACACATATATATATACACACACATATATATATAAACCCGAAGGGACCACCGAGCCCACCATTTCTTAGGTGGGTGTTACGTCCTCTGGACCCAAGTTTGAGACCATCCCTTCCAGGAGACCTCTTTCCTTACCGATGGGTGAGGTCGTAAGAACGGACCTCTTAAGATACCTGTCTCCTCGGACCTCCCGATGTCAGGTACCCCAGTTTCTCAGCCTGTACTGACTCGTTGATTCGTGATTGGCGGATATATATACTAACATAGTGACACGACATGTGGACTTTGATTGTACTATAACACTTGGTTGATATGAAGTTAAAAATTTTATTTATTCATTTTTCTTTTAATTATCAAACGTCGGATCGTTACTTGTCTCGTGAAGTCGTTAAAGTACTAGAGTAAACAGGAGTGGAGTTTGGATCTCTATCCGGAGCGTCCATAGTGACGACACAAAATTACTGTCCTTTTGATTCCTCGGTGCACTGACGTTTCAGTGAACCGGTTGTTCCCACCTCGACTCTGAACTTTGGATCTTCAGTGTGGGGTCCAAGGGCAGGTCCTGTGTGTGGTGGATCAGGACGGATGGAGCTTCTGGCGTGGGGACGGGGTGGGCGAGACAGGGGTGTAGACACTCCACAGGAGACTTTCAGGTCGAGGAAGGTTGTAGTTCTCCGGTGTCACAGAATGCGTCGTTGGGTCCTTATCGACTGGAGGAGATTCTTAGGGGAATAGAAGAGTGTAGGACGGAGGAATGGTGGGTCGACCGTAGATCCTGTTCTTGTGTCCGTAGGGAACCCCCCGCCCCCCCTTAATCAGGGACGGGTGTCAGGAATGATACGAAGATATTGAAGTAGGCGGTGAGACGGATTCTCGAAGGTCTCGATTCCCCTCTGAACGACAAATATAAATAATTAAACCACAAAACAAAGAACAACGTGTCGTATTTATCGAATGGTTCTGTATAGTTTGTTTGGGGAAGGGTCTTTTTTGTCGATTTTAATTTTCATCTTCTTTACCTTTATTTCTATTTTTTTTATTTTAAAATTTTGTCTTTTTCTCTCCATCCCTATATTTATCTCAGTCCTTACTTTGATTTTTTACGTCTGGTATTCTGAGTACGGGAGGATTCCCACCCAGTGTTCAAACCGAGTTTTGACAAGCCGTCAGTTGGGTTTTTCCTTTCAGACCAATCAAGGTCTCAGATGTCACAGGCACTCTATTTTGTCTCTGTCTGACGAACCCCGTGGTGTTGATAAGGACCTCGATTCTGGTCTGTCTTCAAAGAGGCTTCCTGTGGGGATCTCTCCACTGACACCGAGTGCAGGGACGCCAAGAAATGGTCACTCACACAGCCATACCGGAGATTGTCGAGTCATGTCCCCTATGGTACCGTGGTTCCCTGTGACCGGTTCCACCCTCCCTGACCCATGTGGTGCAAGGGACGAGACAGGAGTACCTCGAGCTCCATGCCGTCCTAAAGAGTTAGAACTACACGGACTGTAAGCCCCGGTCCAGTAAGAAACAACACTTACTGACCGTAACGGAATGTCCTTCCGACCGTCGTCGGAACCGGAGACAGGCGATCTACGGTCATCGTGGGAAGGGGGGTCGACACTGTTTGTCACAGAGGTCTCCATCCGTTTACAGCTGACCGGGGTCGACTCTTGGTGACTAGGTTCCCATCTTTAGTGACGAAGACAAAAGAAAAACAACAACAACAACAAATAAAACGACACAGAATCAACGTTGTGTGTCCTGGAAGGTAACACCGTGAACCTGAGATCGACAGCGTACCCAAATCAGTAAGGCGTCGTACACCCTAGAATCAAGGGGTTGGTCCCTGACTTGGACACCTGGGGACGCAGCGTTCCGTCTAAGAATTGGTGACCTGGTGGTCTCTTCGGGGAAGATAAAAGAAAAATTACACCTCCTCGTTTCTCCTTTGACAAAAAAGAGGGAAGGGGGGGCGAAAAAAAAAAAGGTAACCTCCATTAACGAATGGATCTATTAGAAACCCGAAACATTAAAAACTTAATTTATAAAAATGTAACTCACATTTGGTTTGAATACGAATTGAACTAAAATAGTGTAATAAGAACATTATATATACGGTTTATATATGTATGTATATATACACACACGACGACGATTCAGTGAAGTCAGCACAGGCTGAGACACGCTGGGGTATCTGCCGTCGGGTGGTCCGAGGGGGCAGGGACCCTAAGAGGTCCGTTCTTGTGACCTCTCCCAACGGTAAAGGAAGAGGTTACGTCCTTTCACTTTTTCACTTTCACTTTTTCATTTTACTTCAGCGAGTCAGCACAGGCTGGGAGTCACTGGTGTACCTGACGTCGGATGGTCCGAGGAGGTAGGTACTCTAAAAGGTCCGTTCTCATGACCTCACCCAACGGTAACGGAAGAGACTATATACAAACATATAGAAAATTTTGAAAAAATAAAACATAGCCCCATATCGGCTAATTGTTACAATACTGTCAAAGTCCACTTGTTGGTTCCCTGAGTCGGTATGTATATGTACATAGGTAAGAGGGGGTTTGACGGGAGACTAGGTCCGACGGTGTATTGTGACTCGTCTCAAGGGACGCGATATATCGTCCAGAAACAACCAATGGACAAAATTTATATCGTCACACATGTACAGGTAGTCCTTGAGGGATTGGTAGGGGAGGAAGGGGAGAGGGAAGGGGGGTCGTTGGTAAGATTCAGACATTCAGATTTAGACACTCAGTCAGGTAAAGACAAAACATTCACGTAAACATAACATAGAAAAATCTACGGTGTATATCCCCTCCAGTTCTCCTTTGACGAAAATAAAAATAATAAAAAATGTCAAAATAACTCCAGATTAAATACCTGGTATTTTAGGCGAGTATATTTTATGTTTCAAGACCCTGAAGGGACTACCCCCCTGAAGGGTTACGACCCTCGGACGGGTTAAGTCCCCCGGGTCCAAACTAGGGACTAGTCCCTTCACTCTCGGACTTACGGTACGTCGTGACGGGGTTTTTTATTTATTTATTTATTAAAATTTATATATCAAATTGTTTTATTTCATGTGTTAGGTTACCCAAAATCATATGAGTGTCGTAACAAATTGGTGGTGTGTGTAGTGAAGTTTTTCAATGAGACGTGGGGAATCGGAAGGGAAAGAAGGGAGGAGGGTCATAGAGAACCTGTCTAAACGGAGAAAATCCATAAAGTATATTTATCTTGCCACCTCGTCCGCCACAAAACACAGACCGGAGAAAGTGAATCGTACAAAAGTTCCAAGTAGGTACAACATCGTCCTTAGTAATGACTATAGAAAAACACCGACTTATTATAAGGTAACATACCTATACAGTATAAAATAAGTAGGTACGTAGTCAAATTCTCATGAACCCAAGAAATGTGAAACCCCGAAGATACTTATTGAAACGACGTTTGAGAGTGTATGTTTTTTGAAAAAAATTAATATCAACTAAATGTAACAATCCAAGTCCACATGTTGTTTCACTAAGTCAATATGTGTGTGTATATGGATAAAAAAAGTCTAAGAAAAGGAAAAATACAACAATATTTTAAGACTCATATCAAGGGACGACATGTTGCAAAACTCTCCTATATACAAAGGTAAAGAGAAACCATATATGTATCTTTACTTAACAATTATACTTCGAGATACAACAAAACAATAACGACAATAAAATTTTTCCTTCTACATAAACAAATATAAGTAAAAAAATCTAGGATGCACATTCACTATTCTACTATAAACGGACAGAGACTGAATGAAGCGAATCATCCTACCAGGGATTCCAGGTAGGTATAACCCGTCAACGTTAGAATTTTATAACAGTGACTAATAAACTAGTTACGGGACTACTATCCCGAAAGGAGTGATTATTATTTCTGTTCGGACCACTCGCCCCGAAGAGTCCCTAGAAGGTCTTTCCAGTTTATCACTGTCGAGAGACCCCTAGACGAGAAACCCCTCACGAAGTCCTCGGTCCGTCCTGACCTCAACGAACCCACTCCTCACTCCAGTGTTCGAAAACACTATAATCATTTTACCAGGTAATCTGACTGTAAGTACTAAGGGATAACAAAAATCAAGGAAAGAACTTTCCCCTTTACGTCAAGAGTGTCAAAGCTTTGGAAGTCTTGGTACTTAATTGACTGACGTGTAGGATAGATGTTGGGTGAACACCGCCCGTTCCGGTGGGTCTCCCACTCTCTCCTGATCAGAAGAAGGTAAAGAGTCCGATACCCACATAGTCTTTTACTTCTTTACGGTCTTGTCTCAATGATTTTGTAACCACATGAAAAATACAAATAAAAATTGGTTGGATTTGAAACTTATAGTAGTTATTTACGTTTCTGTCACACTGGAATAATCCGTTATTATCGTTTCAGGATATGACCTCCAGAAAGTACTTATATTCGGGACCCGGTACATTGAAGGGACCAAGGGACTCACTATTACTCTGGGAAGGAAAGACAGGATGACACCTAAAGAGACGAGGGATGCCCTCCTTCCCCCACTTTTAAGTCTATTCATTTGGAGGTCAAGAGAGAATGGTCCTTTCGTCGTCGTAGGGTCATCTAGTTTCACCACGGAGGAGGTTCGTTTAGGTTCCTCCAGTCTTCTTCCAGTAGGAGGGGGTAGGTACCGGTATAGAGTCGGGGACGGTCGTAAGAGGACGGAGAGGTCCGAAGGGATCCCCTTTTTTCAGTGAGGATAACGACATTGCCTCTAAATGTGGTAAGGAAAAGGCAGACCGGACCCGTGAGACGTGTCTCGTCATATCTTATTTTTCTGGACTACAGGACGGAATTGAGTAAGGAACATAGTGTGTTCACTTCCTCGGGAATTTTGGGTTCTGAATTCTTTTTTTTCCAAAGAACACCTCTAAAGGAGAAAGAGGTGGGTACATGTTCGAAGTCTGAAATCGGAAAATCGGTTTACAATTATTTTCACAAGGAGATGGTCTAAAATGGTCTAGGTTTCACTCCTCCTCAAGAGACTAAAGTACTTACCTCATACGACATCCGTTAAAAAAATGTTCAATGGATTTTTCATTCGTGCGGAGTGATATTGTTCCTAATTAAAAAGAGAGTTCAGTTTTTTTTAGCCTAAGGTATAATTCTTCCGTATATAAGGGGGATTCCAAGTCTAAACCTAAGATAAGGATCGTTTTACGATCAGATACGATCCCTATGTCCTGAAGAATCGTTCGGAATCACTCGAGACGACCCAGTGTGTCGGGAGGATCCAGTCCACGGTCGAAGTTCAAGGGTAGGAGTTGTGAGAGGAGACTCTCTTCTTTCTCCCTCTCGAGTCATTTTTCTTGATGGACCCCTTAAAGGGACCGTCAAGTCACCAATCCAGAGGTACGACTGTCACGTCCCCGGTGGTCAAGTCAGAGAGCAGTCTCTTGATCCTGGGACGTCACGAGTGTCGTGCCAGCTTGTTGGACCGAAACTGACTTCGAAATGCGACTAGAAGGTGTAGCACTATAAATGATCCGTCTTATTATTGTCGGTGCGTCATTATAGAGTGGAGTCCCACTGCGTTCACCAAATGTTTCGTGAGAGCGAACGTAAAGAAGTAAACTCGGAGTAGACTCTCCATCCGTACTGTATAAGAAGGGTACCTTGTTTGCTTCTTTGATTCCGAGTCTATTTGCTGTTCGACGCATCGGACGTGTACCATCTTACCATTGATTCACGTGTTAAAGCCGGAGTGTCAAGTCACGAAAAATATATTGTACAGTAACGGATATCTCACAATGAAGAAGTTATAACAACACAGACAAAACCTACACACGGAAGTGGAAAAATACGTTCAACATTTTTTTATTCCTATATACAATGATAGAACTCTGAAGGGACCACCCAGGTCACCAATTCTGTGTGAAGGTGACACTCCCAACTCCCTAGTCAGGGACCAACCCCTTGATTCTAGGACGTACGGCGTTCCACACCGGTCTTTTTAATTTAATTTAAATTTTATTTATTTATTGTTATAATAGAGTTCTACTCCTGTTGTTGTTTTCTTTTCTTTTTTTTTCCTCTCGAGTCATGAGGAATTGTTTATTTCAACCGTGCGATCCAGTATAGACTACCGGAGGTCATAAAAACGACACTTTATGATTTCGCAGTATAACGCTGTACTCTCTCACGTGTGTCTTCAACGTGTTGTTCATACACATTACTCTTCTCGTGTGACCCAACGATCTCCCGAGTGTGAGAAGAACAGTGAGAGGGACACGCAGAACTCTCAAGGAACACTGGTCTCCCGTAGAGTCGCTTTCAGACGGTTGACGTCATATTTCGGCCCGTAAGATCGTCTCGGTGGGGAAGATTTCCACTTTTATGACGAGTCTCAACGGTTCTTACTACAAACGTGATCTGTAAGATTGGGGATGAGGTTGAGACTCGGAGCGGGGTAAGGATTTCGATTCCCGGGTCGGGGTCAGGGACGGGATTGTGGTCCTTAATAGAGTAGACTAGGAGACCGGAACTGAGTACGAGTGACTGGCCTGGAGACAGATAGAGCGGATGGTCAAGGTAGGTCAAAGTGGAGGACGGAGTGACTGAACCAAACTAGGAACGACCTGAGGTAAACCCGAATTAATCGGTACGGGTCCGTGTCCGGGGTCCGTCCAGGACAAACTGGGACGTCACTCCACGATTCAGACATGTAGACGGGTGGATCCGTAGGGAATTTACCTCCGGAACGGCGGTGAGGAAGGACTTTAGTTCGAGACCTTACAGGTCCGGAGGGGTCTCTCGTGACGGAGAACCTCCTTGGTTCCCTTGGTTCCCTTGGTTCGTGGGACTTGAGTGTTCGAGGTAGAGGGAAGAGTCAGTTATTTCACCAAAGAATTCTGTCTCGAAGAGTTGCATGTATGTCTGTGTCTATACATACACTTACTGGACCCCTAGAACAAGATTTACGTCTAAGTCTAAGTCATCCAGACCCCACCTTGGGTTTTACGAAGTAAAGATCGTTTACGGGGTCACTTTGGTTATTACAACCGAAAGTCTCGATCCCCGTGAAACTCCTGGTCCCAATCTGTGTGAATCAACACAGACTAAGAAAAGACAGGGGTACCAGACATCGGACGGTCCGAGGAGACAGGAACCCTAAAGGGTCCGTTCTTATATATCGTCTTGGGTGACCTCACCTAACGGTAAAGGAAGAGGTCCCCTCGAAGGGTTGGATCCCTAGCTTGGACCCAGAGGACGTAACGTCCGTCTGTAAAGTGGTGACTCGGTGGTCCCTTCAGGTCTCAAGATCTTATGACTAATGACACCATAACGTTTTAATTTTTGTTTGTTTGCTGTTCGTGTCGTTGTCGTTGTTGTTTTGGTTTGTCGGGTGTCTTAGACCTCACACAGTGGCGCACAAAACAAAAACGTGATTAGTAACGTCGTGACGAAATAGAAAGTGAATTTTCAAAGGACGTTCACACAAGACAGAGGATGAGTACGCAGTCAAGGAAATGTCGTGAGTAGGTAAGACGTTTGACACGCCCACGATGTCCTTTAACACTCTGGTAGGAACACAAGTTGTCCAGGAATGTCCATCCGTCTGGACATTTGGCCATAGAAGCCACGTTACACTACTCATATTATTATCATAATTATAGACATATATCGTACTCCTTTTTCTCCGGATCTTGGTGTAGTCCAGTCCTTGAGTAGTCCTTTCGGTATGGCCCGTTACTTCTCGGACTCCACTTAGATTGGTTTCTTTCCTCGCTCGGGTCACACCACGTTCCCTGGACGGACCGTCTCCCTCTTTGTCGGGTCTTCACCCCCTCTCCCCACCCGACGCTCCTTCGGAGTCTCTTCTCCGACGTCAAAGAAAGGTAGTCCCCGACTAGTGTCTCCCGGAACAGGTGGTGCAATTCCGTGAACTTGGAATAGGTCGTCTGTTACTTTTTTGATAAGTCTAAAAATTTCTTCCCACACTGTACCAGTACATACACAAAAACTATTTCGTATAAACCGCTTTCACACCTCTTACCTAAAGTTCGACGGTTTGATTTTTGGATTTCCCTCCCTCCGAGTTCTTCATCCCCTACATACATATGAATGTGGACTAAGTGTAACAATATATCGTCTTCGGTTATGTTGCAACATTTCGTTGATAGGAGGTTAATTTAAAAAAAATTTCTTCCTCCCTCTTTGGTAATCCTTTGTCAAAAGTAGGGTCACGTGGTCGTGGTTCGTAGGACATAGGACGTAGTTTGGACCTGACCACTAAGTTTCCCTACCATACCCCTCCCTCCACCCTCTCCCCAAGTCCTAACCCTTGTGCACATGTGATCGCCGTCTAAGTACAACTACATCTCGTTTTGGTTATGTTATAACATTTCATTAATCGGAGGTTAATTCTATTTATTTAAATTTAATTTTTATTTAATTTCTATAACTTGTATCGAGGGACACGATACGTCATTTACACGATTATAAAATACTCAAATTGGTATTGAATTTTCATGAAGTACCTCGATAAATTCATAATTTCAATTGGACCCTTAAAAGTACAAGGTTTCATTTTCAATGTAAATACACAACACTCATGTTTCATACAACTTAAAATTATCCAGTGGTTTTAAATTAAAATTTTAATCAATTAATTAAAAAAATTTTTTTTCTTTGTCAAAAGTATCAGGTCTTTGGTTACTACCCCCGAACTTGTTTTCGGGACCAACAATCTTATTCTTTCTCCTCTGTCTAAGTTCTATACAAATCTTCCATAAACCTTTATGTACCGTTCTAAAACACCAAATAACTTACCCCTACCCCCGTCACTTGTCCTCCCACTTCTTACTGAGGGTCACCAACCGGACCCCGTCAAAGTGATGTAGATTGGTTTAGACTCTCGTGTTCTTTCGAACGAACAGACCTCAAGTCCTAGTGTAGGTTGGAGACACGATTACCCAAAGTTTATAAATAGAGGTCGGATTTTACAAGAAGTTTCAAGATCCAAGTATATAAATTTTAGTCGTACGATTTTGGTTTAAGTGGTAGAAGTTTTCTGTTGTAAAGGAATAAGACTGTTTAACTTAGGTCACTGGGCTCAGTCTTCGGAGTTTCATTAGACGATTCTTAATATTTACGAATCACCGACGGTTCCCGAGAACTTCTCAATTACAAATTATCCATGTCTCAAAGTCAACCCTTCTAGTTTTCAAGACCTCCACCCACAATCCACTATCACCGTGTTATTACCTTTAATTAAATTACGGTGACTTGATATGTGAAATTTTACCAAATTTGTCAATGAAAACACAATATGAATCAAATGGTTTTGAAAATTTTACTTTTTCCCCTAATTTATGGAAGAATATTTAGAGGAGAGACGGGGGTGGTGACAACAAGGTTTATAATAGGGAAGTGGCCTGGTATGACCAGAGGGACGGAGGTTAGAAAAAAGGAATTTAGTCAGTAGTCTGTCTACAAAGGTTGTCGTTCAGTTAGTCTAGTATACTGACTAAGGGTAATGGATATCCGATTCTAGGTTTGGGGAATCCAATCGTCTCTTCCGAGAGTTACCGTACCTGGAAAAGAGTTACTATATCTGGAAAATAAGTAGGTATACTATCTATATACAACTCACCAGGGTCTGTATCCGTGACCTTTACCGGGGTTCCTGTATCGGCACTTCTCCTTTTATACGAGAGACTGAGACATCTCGATAGAGTTGTCTCTTTTGTCGTCCCCAAAAAAACAATTTTAAGAAAAAATAAAATAAATACAAACCAACGTGACCCAGAAGCAGCGACGGATCCTGAAAAGAGATCGACGCTACGTACACGAACAGTGATCCCACCGCAGAGAACAACGACGTGTCCACAAGTCTTCAACATCGCATACCTGAATCACCGGGGTGTCGTTCACCCTAAAAAGGTCCTGGTCTCTAACTTAGGTACAGGGGACGCAACCACCCGTCAAAGAATTGGTGACCTGGTGGTCCCTTAAGGGTCTAAAATTTTATATCTGTTTAAAAAAATTCAATGTCTAACACTACTTAGATAACCAGTACCTACTACAACAACAATAATAACAAAACCGGAACCGTATACCCTAGAATAAAGGGATTGGTCGGTTGTTCCCTACCTTGGGCACGTGAAAGACGAGGGATGTCACCGTTGTTTTAGGATTGGGGACCTGGTGGTCCCTTAAGGAATAACCAACAAAAAACTGTATGTACAAAAGTCATAAATGATGAACGGTCCGTGACACGATCCATGACCTTTACACTACTCCTTTTTTTCTGTGTTAAGAACAAGAATACCTTACATAATTGTCTCTGATTAATCTATCATCATTCTTATGTGTCGCTTGATATGTTTTCCCCAAAATTACTAGGTCTATTGGTACTACCACACCAGGGAGTGGATCTCGGTATGTAGGATCTCACGTTTCAGTTTACCCGGAATCCTTCGTAATGATACTTGTTTCGATCACTTCCACTACTTTAAGGTCGACTCAATAAAGTTTAGGATTTTCTACTACAACAATTTCACGACGTGAGTTATACGGTCGTTTAAACCTTTTGAGTCGTTACCAGTGTCCTGACCTTTTTCAGTCAAAAGTAAAGTTATGGTTTCTTACAAGTTTGATGTCGTGAAGACGACGACGACGACGACGATTCAGTGGAGTCAGCACAGACTGAGACACGTTGGGGTATCTACCGTCGGGTGATCCGAGGGGGTAGGGACCCTAAGAGGTTCGTTCTTGTGACCTCACCCAACGGTAAAGGAAGAGGTTACGTACTTTCACTTTTCACTCTCCCTTCAACGAGTCAGCACAGGCTGAGAATCGCTGGCGTACCTGACGTCGGATGGTCCGAGGAGGTAGGTACCCCAAAAGGTCCGTTCTCATGACCTTATCCCACGGTAACGGAAGAGGTAACACGAATAAAGTGTACGATCGTTCCATTACGGGTTTTAAGAAGTTCGATCCGAAGTTGTCATACACTTGTCTCTTGAAAGTCTATATGTTCGAAGTAAATCTTTTTCGTCTCCTTGGTCTCTATTGTAGACTACCTAGTATCTTTTTCGTTCCCTTAAGGTCTTTTTGAAGACGAAGACGGAGTGACTGATACGATTTCGGAAACTGATACGCCTAGTATTGTTTGACACCTTTTAAGACTTTCTCTACCCTTATGGTCTGGTGGACTGGACGAAGAACTCTTTGGATATACGTCCAGTCCTTCGTTGTCAATCTTGACCTGTACCTTGTTGTCTGACCAAGGTTTCCTCATGCAGTTCCGATATATAACAGTGGGACGAATAAATTGAAGATACGTCTCATGTAGTACTCTTTGCGACCCGACCTTCTTCGTGTTCGACCTTAGTTCTAATAGTTATAGTTATAGTTATAGTTTATAGTTTAGTTATAGTTTATAGTTATTGGAGTCTATATGTCTACTGTGGTGGGAATACCTTCTTTCACTTCTCCTCGATTTTTCGGAGAACCACTTTCACTTTCTCCTCTCATTTTTTCAACCGAATTTCGAGTTGTAAGTCTTTTGCTTCTAGTACCACAGACCAGGGTAGTGAAGTACCCTTTATCTACCCCTTTGTCACCTTTGTCACAGTCTGAAATAAAACCCCCCGAGGTTTTAGTGACGTCTACCACTGACGTCGGTACTTTAATTTTCTACGAATGAGGAACCTTCTTTTCACTACTGGTTGGATCTATCGTATAAGCTTTCGTCTCTGTAATGAAACGGCTGATTCCAGGTAGATCAGTTCCGATACCAAAAAGGACACCAGTACATACCTACACTCTCAACCTGACACTTCTTCCAACTCACGGTTTCTTAACTACGAAAACTTGACACCACAACCTCTTCTGAGAACTCTCAGGGAACCTGACGTTCCTCTAGGTTGGTCAGGTAAGACTTCCTCTACCCGGGACCCTAAAGAAACCTTCCTTACTACGATTTCGACTTTGAGGTCATGAAACCGGTGGAGTACGCCTCTCACCTGAGCAACCTTTTCTGAGACCACGACCCTCCCTAACCCCCGTCCTCCTCTTCCCCTGCTGTCTCCTACTCTACCGACCTACCGTAGTACCTGAGCTACCTGCACTCAGACTCACTTGAGGCCCTCTACCACTACTTGTCCCTCCGGACCGCACGACGTTAAGTACCCCAGCGTTTCTCAGCCTGTGCTGACTCGCTGACTTGACTTTACTTGACTTGACTTGACTTACCGTCTTTCGTTTCTCTTTGATTCCTCGGAGAACTACTTCCACTCTCTCCTCTTACTTTTTCGATCGAATTTGGATTTGGAAATTTTTTTTTTTTTCTAGTAGTGTAGGTCAGGGTAGTGAAGTACCGTTTATCTACCCCTATTTCACCTTTGTCACTGTCTAAAATAAAAGAACCTGAGGTTTTAGTGACGTCTGCTATTGACGTCGGTACTTTAATTTTCTACGAACGAGGAACCTTCTTTTCGATACTGTTTAGATCTGTGTCATAATCTTTTGTCTCTGTAGTGAAACGACTGTTTCCAGGTATAGCAGTTTCCCTACCAAAAAGGTCATCAAAAAGTACATGAAAATACTTTCGACCTGGTATTTCTTCCGACTCGTGGTTTCTTGACTACGAAAGTCCCTGAAGGGACCACCAAGTTACCAATTCTGAAACACGAAGGTGAAGTCCCCCGTGTCCAAGTTAGGGACCAGGCCCTTGATTCTAGGGTGTGTGGTACACCACACCAGATTTATTTATTTTATTTTATGTATAAAAATTTTTCTTAATTACGAAAGTTTGACACCGCGACCTCTTCTGAGAACTCTCAGGGAACCTGACGTTCCTCTAGTTTGGTCAGTTAAGATTTCCTTTGGTTGGGACTTATAAGTAACCGTCCTGTCTACGATTTCGACTTTGAAGTTATGAAACCGGTGGACTAAACTTCTCGGAAACCATTTCTGGGACTACGACGTTTTCAAACACCCATCCTCTTCCTCCACTGTCTCCTACTCTACCAACCTACTGTAGTGGTTGAGGTACCTATACTCAAACTCGTTTGAAGCCTTTTATCACTTCCTGTCCCTTCGGACCATACGACGCCAGGAACCCCAACTTTTCTCATCCTGTGTTAAATCGTCGATTTGTTGAGATAAGTCTTTCGACTGACTGACTCTTCTAACGTCTGATTACAAAGTTTTATTGATAGACCTACCTAGACCTACGGTTCAAGAAAATATCCTGTTTCTCCCCCTCCTCAACTTCATATCTGGTAATAGAACGTTTATAGAGGACCTTACCGGTTGTAGTCTTCCCCTCCACAATTAGAGAAATCCGTCTCACTGTCCCAAGGGACTCCGTCCACCAATACATACCAATATTATTGTTTTCGTTACTTTTTGTTTTTAATTTCAATTTCTTTGTCTAGGTAGTACCTCAGTCTTAGCAGAGAAGAGACGGTGTTATGCATTCTTCACCTAAATAAATCTCTCTATGTGTGAGGTGTCTGTCTGATACCCGGTAGAGTCTTCCGTCTCACTTTTGTAAATGGAGTCTTACCCTGAAACTTGGGTACACGACCCTGAGTTTGGGTCGACTTTAGGTCAAATCCTGAACTTGGGAGTACCGGTTCTGAAAGTCAGTGAGTCAGTACAGGCTGAGAAACACTGGGATACCTGACGTCGTGCGGTTCGGAGGGACTGGTAGTGGTTGAGGACCTCAAATGAGTTTCGGTACAGGTAACTCAACCACTACGGTTGGTTGGTAGAGTAGGAGACGGCAGGCGAAGAGGAGGACGGAAGTTAGAAAGGTTCGTATACTCAGTCGAGAAGCGTAGTCCACCGGTTTAATAACCTCAAAGTCGAAGTTGTAGTCAGGAAGGTTACTTATGGGTCCTGACTAGACGAAAGCCTACCTGACCAACCTAGAGGAACGTCAGGTTCCCTGAGAGTTCTCAGATGAGGTTGTGGTGTCAAGTTTTCGTAGTTAAGAATCCGTGAGTCGAAAGAAATATCAGGTTGAGAGTGCAGGTATGTACTGATGACCTTTTTGGTATCGGAACTCATCTACCTGAAAACAACTGTTTCATTACAGAGTCAGAAAGGGTAAGATAACAAAAGGAGATAAAGAAACGTGACTAGTGACTCCTTCCGAAAGAATAGAGAGGAACGATATGAGACCTTGAGATGTAAGTTTACCCATATAGAAAGGAAAAGAGGAAACGAAAACCGAAGAGAAGAAAAATGTCGATAAACATTCGGGAGGAGTCTATCAGTAAAAACCAAAGACGTGAAGAAAAAACCCCCCTACCAGAACGAGAAACAGAGGACATGTTACAGTACTTGGAGACTGGTCTCAAGTAGTCCGTGAGAACAGATAGTCTAGATCAAGGAATTTAGACGAAGAGTGAAGGTGACATATTAGTATTCCCCAAACTAAATCCAGTATGGGCTTACCAGATCACCAAAGGGGGTGAAAGAAGTTAAATTCAGACTTAAACTGTTCTTCCTCAAGTACTAGACTCGGTGTCAGTGGAGGGTCAGAACAAAAACAACTGACATATCTCGAAGAGGTAGAAACCGACGTTTCTTATATTAGTTAGACTAAAGCCACAACTGGTAGACCACTACAGGTACACATCAGAAGAGAACACAACAACCTTCTCCCATAAACGATACTGGTCACACAAGAGAACCGTCTTGAGTTAATCGGAAACGGGACGAAGTAAGACATAAGGTTCCGGTAACGGACAATGAGGTCCACAAAGAACTGAAGGATGAAAACGTAAGGTCAGGGACTATTACTTTTCCTGTAAAACCCCCCACAATTAAGATTTTCTAGAACATCCAGAAGCATCTTGGCAAGTTGAAGTCGAAGAAGCCGTAATGACCAGTCACGTATCTGAACCTAACGGTATTAGGTTCACCAAACGGAACCTTTGCTTGTCTCTAGTAAGACAGTAAAAACTCTAACGTAGGTTTATGACGTTAAGTTTGAGAAAACAACTGATACTACCGATGAGGTAAAGAAGATCCTAAGAACAGGTGTCATCATCTATATCACCAGTAGACTCAATTTAAGTGGGTAAGGTCAGGTAAAATCAAGTGACTAAGATTTTACAACTACAAGTGAGAACGGTAGAGGACAAAGTAGTGAAGGTTAAACGGAACTAAGTACCTGGATTGTAAGGTCCAAGGATACGTCATAACGAGAAATGTTGTAGTCTGGAACGAAGATAGTGGTTAGTGTAGGTGTTGACCCACAACAAAAACGAAATCGAGACAGAGAAGTAAGAAAGACCTCAATCAAGAGGTGACTAGAGGTCATCGTATAACCCGTGGATGGTTGGATCCCTCAAGTAGAAAGTCACAGGATAGAAAAACAGAAAAGTATGACAAGTAGACCAAGAGTTCCGTCCTTATGACTTCAACAAACGGTAAGGGAAGAGGTCACCTGGTGTAAAACAATCAAATCCTGAGATTGGGTGTACCGGTTCTGAACTTAGGTTGGTTTTGGGACGAACTGTGAACTTGGGTACACCATAACTTTGTGGACGAAAGTCCTGGATTACCTCGAGTCCAAGAACTCCAGAATAGTGTCTTTCTTAAGGTACTCTCTGTTTCACAATCCTTTTTCACCTAAATAAGTCTAAGTCTCTCTTCGTTTACGGTTTCCGACTCACACCCGGTATTGTCTTCCACTCAGACTGTCGACACTTTACACCACACTAATCAAAAATAAGTCAAGTCAAGACAAGTCAACGAGTCAGCACAGACTGAGAAACGCTGGGGTGCCTGACGTCATGCGGTCCGAAGGGGAAGGTAGTGGTTAAGGACCTCGGACGAGTTTGAGTACAGGTAGCTCAACCACCACGGTAAGTTGGTAGAGTAGGAGACAACAGGGGAAGAGGAGGACGGAAGTTAGAAAGGGTCGTAGTCCCAGAAAAGATTATTCAGTCAAGAAACGTAGTCCACCGGTTTCATAACCTCGAAGTCGTAGTCAGGAAGACAATCCCCTTCGTGTGACTAACTTCGAAGGGTGTGACCAGTCCGTGGTATCATTGGTAAACGTACTCAACAAAATACTGTCCTCTGGGACTATTCCTTATGCCTTGACTATTCGGTGATGGTTGGCCTTCTCAAACCCTTTCCAGCTCTCCTCTGTGACGCACAGACAGGTGAAGGGTCTTAGGGAGAGTGATCGTACGTAGAACCGACTCGTTACACACACGGTGGTCCTTGATGACACTTAATCTCACTAACCGGTTTCTGCTGGGACTTTGATTAGGGTAGTGGTATTTTGGAACTCTGACGTTCGGTGCGCCGTCTCGACAAGACCCAAGGGAATGGGATGACGAGAGGTGGGCCCACGGGAAAGGGTTATTTTAGAGAATAAAACAGTCGTGTACACAGAGGAACCTGTTAAGTAAAGGTTCACAATCTGTTCTCGGGTTAAACCCCGGGACCTTTCTCAGGGGGAAGGACGTTGTGAAGGTTATTTATAAGTCCTTACTAAAGGAAATCCTAACTGACCGAACTAGAGGAACGTCAGGTTCCCTGAGACTTCTCAGAAGAGGTTGTGGTGTCAAGTTTTGATAGTTAAGAAGCCGCGAATCAAAAGAAATATCAAGTTGAGAGTGTTGGTATGTACTGATGACCTTTTTGGTATCGAAACTGATCTACATGGTAACAGTCGTTTCATTACAGAGACGAAAAATTATACGCCAGATCTAACCAGTATCGAAAAGAAGGTTCCTCGTTCGTAGAAAATTAAAGTCCCGACGTTGGTGGTAGACGTCACTAAAACCTCGGACTCTTTTATTTTAGAGAATTACAAAGGTAACAAAGGGGTAAATAAACGGTACTTCACTACCCTGACCTACGGTACTAGAATCAAAAGACTTACAACTTAAAATTCGGTCGGGTTACTCACCTTCCTAATAAGGTAGATAAAACCCTTTCCCCAACTCTATAAGTCATTAACTCGGTGGTGGGTAAGGAACCAGAAAACTCTTACCGTTGTTATGTGCCTTCTTGACATGTTTTTTCTAGAAATACTGGGTCTATTAGTACTACTACACTAGTGATTAGATCTCGGTCTGTAGAACCTTATACTTCAGTTCACCCGGAATCTTTCGTAGTGAATGCTTGTTTCGATCACCTCCACTACCTTAAGGTCAACTCGACAAAGTTTAGGATTTTATACTACGACACTTTCACGACGTGAGTTATACGGTCGTTTAAACCTTTTGAGTCATCACCGGTGTCCTGACCTTTTCCAGTCAAAAGTAAGGTTAGGGTTTCTTTCCGTTACGGTTTCTTACGAGTTTGATGGCGTGTTAACGTGAGTAGAGTGTACGATCATTTCATTACGAGTTTTAAGAGGTTCGGTCCGAAGTTGTCATGTACTTGGTACTTGAAGGTCTACAAGTTCGACCAAAATCTTTTCCGTCTCCTTGGTCTCTAGTTTAACGGTTGTAGACGACCTAGTACCTTTTTCGTTCTCTCAAGGTCTTTTCGTAGATAAATACGAAATAACTCATACGGTTTCGGAAACCGACACACCTAGTGTTAGTTGACACCTTTTAAGACTTTCTCTACCCTTATGGTCTGGTGGACTGGACGGAGAACTCTTTGGATATACGTCCAGTCCTTCGTTGTCGATCTTGACCTGTACCTTGTT